>JADBJO010011879.1:0-26643 GCA_016801955.1 Conus betulinus
AGTTTGCTGCGGTCTCAGTTGGGAAGACTGGGACCACACAGTCGAGTTTCATCCACTTAATGGATGCGTTTCTGAGAGTGTTGCTCAAATTTCCTGACCAACACTGCAGGTGCCTGTATCTCTCGGGCCTGGTTGACGCCGGGATATATTATGAAAGGAAGCGTAGAGTACAGCCCTGCCATGTAGTCTCAGACCAAAATGGAATCCGTAGCATCATCTTAATCATCCTCATTCTCATCCTGCTTTCATGGTGACCTCAATTTCAATGTCCTCTCCACGTCTGTGGCCTTGGTTTGGTTCCGTCAGGGTCATCGGTATCGGTGAGTCCATGGGGCTGTCGTTGGACGGATGTGGTGGCACCCTCCAGAGGGAGAGCTCACTCACGCCGGCTCCGCAACTAAGCAATTATTGTCGTCAGTAGGGGGGCTTAGTAGGTGGTGCCCTGCGTATGTTAGATCAGAACACTCGCCACTGAACACCACCGAAGTGACTCAGCAGCAGTGCAGTGTCTCCTCCGGTGGGTTTGCCTCTTGACGACTTGACATTGACTGCTCCTTGTGGATTGCCCGTGCCGGGGCCGCGGCGGGACCGGCCGGCTGGGCTGTGGACGGGGCGTCGGAACAAGCGGTGTGGGTGCACTGCCTCTTGAGGTGGGCGCAGAAGTTGGGACAGCAAAAAAAAAAAAAAAAAAAAAGATTATAGGTGCACAGCAAGCAACACACAACACCAGGATCAAACTCATAATCAGTTCAGTTTAGTAGTGTATTTGAAGCCTTTTCATCAAACATGACATCAGACTGAATTGAAAGAAAAGTATTAAACAAAAGAAACAACAGAACTCGCCTAAATAAAGAGTTACAATAAAAGAATGCAATACTTAACAAAAAATAATGTAACTACCTTAATCAAGAAAAATACCATAGCTTGCCTATAAGTATGTGATTGGCTAAGAACAGCATCCATATAAAAAAAAAAAAAAAATATAGCTGTGTACAGAATATTTTTCGACACTGCCATGTTCATTGTATACAACCTCAGCATGATACAATTGATGTAGTAATGGGGCATCCAAGAAGAATATGCAGAACAAAAATAGAATCATTACATGCACATAAAACATGTGAAAAATTCATGTTACCAGACTGTAGTCCCTAATTTCACCATATTGTGAGCTACATTTCTGGAACCCAAGGAGCCACATTTGAAAACATGCATAAAAAATTTTCATGAACAAATGAATTTTTTTTTTTTTTGAGCTGCCACAGTTTAGTGTTTAGCATTTGGGAGTTACAAGCAAGAAGTCTGGGTTCGAAATTTATGGCACTGTTAGTGTGTTCAATAGGAAAGGCAGTGTAGTCAAATTTTCATAAATCCGACCAGGTGCAAATGGGTACTGGAATAAAGAATTATCATTGGGTGAGGTTAAAATGTTGAAAGGAGGTAACTGGGCCCCACCTCACTATGCCAAGCCTTAGACACAAGCAAAAAGTCATTGTCCTTACAGCCTTGATAAAAAGCTAAGGGGGCTTGTTTTTATCTTTGACTGCTGGTTCACACATGTAAATGTGCAAATTTCATGGAAACATGTACAGTAGAATCTGGTTATAAGAAAGTTGAGGGGAACTTTTTTTTTAGTTTCTCATAACCGAGTTTTCTTACAGCTGAGGTTTCTTATAATCGAGAGTTCTAAAAAAAAATTTTTAGAATGTTTCTCATATCCGAGTTTTTGTTTGTTTTTGCTTTGGTTCTCTTTTTCTCTCTGCATTGTAATTGTTAGTATGTGTATGTCAGTGTTAGAAGAGAGAGAGAGAGACTGACGGACAGACAGGGATTGAGAAACACATACAAAGAGAGAGACAAAGAGAGTCACACAGAGAGAGAGAGAGAGAGAGCGAGAGAGAGAGAGAGAGGGAGAGAGAGAGAGAAGGCTCTTTGATTTCGCAAGTAAACTTTGGCCTGTGACATAAAACTTCTAGTGTGTTTTCTTTTTCTCTTATCACTTTCTCCTCCCCCCCCCCCCCCCCCCCCCCCCCCCCTCTCTCTCTCTCACTCTCTCTCATACACACACACGCACGCACACAAACACACACAAACGCATAAACACGATAGACAAGTAAAAATGCGACAAAGGAGAGTATAGATTTATTCTTGGAGCCACTGGCCGTCATGAGACGGAGAGAAAGAGGGATCAACATTTTTCGTGTGTGTATGATGTGGTGTGGGAGAGAGAGAGAGAGAGAGAGAGAGATTTAGAACGCAACGGTTAATAGTTAAAGTCAACATAATTGTAAGGAAATTTCCCAATATTAACAAAATGCACCTATAAATAAATGAATCACTTATTCTCGGACGAGTCCTCAGTCCAAAAGGTGTTTTAAACATAAACCTTAACACACCAAAGGCACCACTGATGTCATCGTCGCTTTGCGATGGACATCCATGATGGTGTGTATGTGTGTGTGTGTGTGTGTGTGTGTGTGCGCACTTACAAATATGCAAGTACATATATATATATTCTTAATTTTAAGAAGAATGCATACAAATATGTTACCATATGTTGTTTGGGGGGATTGCATCAGAGACAATACTATATCACACACTACAAAAGATTTATTTCAAGCCTTGTGTAGAGAATCGTCTTGAAATGCAGGTAGGAACTGTTTTTTTATAATTTGTCATCGGAACAGAACATGAAAGCTTGAAAGTATGAGAGAGAGAGAGTGTTTGTGTGTGTGTGTGTACGCGCCCCCACACAAGTATTTATGAGCAGTATTTAACAGCGCTCAGCAATACTCTGAATTGGAGTTAACAGGTACTCACGAGTTGTAGGCTGTTACATAATGATGCTCGTCAAATGTGAAATGAACGAATGAATATGAACATAGCACGTGATTCCTTGACTATTTATCAAGCTTCTAACATATGTGCACATGCACGAGAAACAAAGACACAGAGAGGGAGGGAGTGATGGAGAAGAGGGGGGGGGGGGGGGGGGGGGGAGAAAGATGTGTGTAAGAGAGAGAGAGAGAGAGTGGGGGAGGGAGGGAGTGATTGAGAGAGGGGGAGAAGTGTGTGTGTGTATGTGTGAGAGAGAGAGAGAGAGAGAGAGAGATGGCAAGGGGCGTGGTGGTGGAGATAGTAACATAACATACCTCGCTTGGACAAACCATTGCAGAAGTTGATTGTCAATGTACTCGTGTTTCACCTTCCTATTCTTTTGCTGTAGTTGCGGGTCAGTTGTACTGCCCCAAGAACTGATTTTTGTATTTGTCCCTTGTTTTACATTGTTGCACAGAGTAGCAAGAGAAATCTGAAATTCTTCAGCAATCAACGTCTTTTTCTTTTTTCGGGTTTCTCTCCACAGCATCCAAAAATTTGGATTTTTTTCGTTTCAGCGAAACTGCTTGTCTTTTGTGTTTGTCAGCCATCTTCATTATACATTGTGTAAAGCCTTGCCTTGCATTGAAGATGCACTGGTGTGAAGAGAGAAAAACGGGGGGAGAGGGTTTCAAACACCTCATAATCAAGCGCCAGCGTTTTGCCTAGCTTACATCCGGATATCCCATCTCTTAGGTGACATCAAAGGGCCCACATCCTGTCCCGCCAATTCCTGTGACCTGCATCATGGAATTGTTGGGGGGGGGAAGGGGGGGGGAGGGGTTATATAGGTATGTGCAGGCCCACCGAGAAAATCTTTCAACAGCGAGACTTTCTTACATCCGAGGGAAAGTTTCACCAGGGTCAGCTAAACCTTTTCTTACATGCGAGTTTTCTTACAACCAAGTATTTTAAGTAATGTTAAAGAATCCTCTCAGCTGGGGAAACCATTTGATTTCTTATAGCCAAGTTTTCTTATAACCAAATTTCTTATAAACCGGATTCTACTGTACATGTTCTGTTTGGTTTTCCAGATCATCACTGCCTGCCTGATCCTGCACAACTTTGCAAGACGCAACAACATCAACCTGCCACCGGACAACATTGACCTGCCACAAGAAACTCCAGAAGATGACGTCCACAGAGGTCCAGAAGTGAATGCTCAAGGTGAAGTGGCTGAACAGGCCAACCCACAGGCACACGACCCCACTGAAAGAAGGCAACGGGCTGCGGGTCAGTTCGACAGAGGTTCATCGAGCGATATTTTATGGCTGCATAGTTTCAGATGTTCCATGGAGAAAACAAAGCTATCTTCAGAAATGAGATTCTTTTCCAAACACTGCTGGCTGACTGGCTGGGAACCCATGATGCAGGCATATTGACCCAAACTGGTCACGGTAAAAACATCATATATGACCAATCATTAAGTTGACATAATACTGTATTATGTCAATTCAAGAAATGACACTCTTTCCCAGACAGTCTTATTTCTCGGTCGATACCAATTCATGCATTGCTTGCTAGCACTATCCCCATGAAAACTACATTGAATTTTACCAAAGCATGTGTGGTCTCATCTGTAGTACAGCGCCTCCCTGTGAATAAGATGACAGAATGTTGAAATAGTCATGCCTGTCATAAATGGTTTCACATTTTGACTGACACTGGCAATAAGTGTGTAAGCACAATGATTACAGGACTCCATATTTTTTTAGCATAATAACTAACCTCCAAAGGGAAGAATATTTTCAACAGCTAGAAACATTGGAATACTAGAAACAATAATTCTTCAGGCACATGAGGGAACAAGAAATTAGTTGCAATCCATAGTTGCTGGAGAAAGAAAACTAAGAATTTCGTCAAACCACATCAAGAATTACTGACATAAAACTTTCTGTCAAGCATTACTTGAGAACTAAACGTGTCACAACTCCCTGTAAAAATAATGGGAGGTTGAGCAATCTTACAGTTGTGCAAATCGTGAAATCAAGCATTACTCTAAACCAAGCTCTCATTTACATTTCAGAATTTCTAATTGTTTCTCTCCCAATTCTTAGATTGTTCAGAGCAGTTTCTCTCTCAATTCGGGGATTGTTCAGAGCAGTTGCAGTCTTGTGTAAAACTGTGTCCTACATTTGTCGGTTTCCACCTGGCTGTCACTTTGCTGTTGTAAGCCAGTATCATATTTCATTTGCTTCTCTGATGTCGCGGATCTCCTCTTCACACCCCGGGTGGTCAGTGTCATGGGTATGCCTGAAATAAGAAGACACAAGTTTTTAATGCACACCAATATTTGCTTTTTCTTGTGACTTTTGTGCAAACATAATCAGTACAGATACAGCAAAGCTGTCGTGTTTATATTTGAGATCAGATTGTGACATTTATGTGGGATTGCTGGAATGAAGAGTAGCCACTTCTACGATTTCTGAAAGTTTGATGGGAGGGGTGCTTTCAGACAGTGATAGCTGGGATGAGAAGCATGTGGAATGTATTGCCAGTGAATTCAACGATTCTCTCTATCAACATGATTACTGATTCATAGTACTGGCGTGTATGATTTTATATACCTTGTACTTGACGTACTCTTTTGTGTTTGTGCTTTGTTAACCTCTACAAAATGACCATCGAGCGCCCCGCTAGCGCCCGGCCGGAAATCACACAGCCAAAACGCTGAGCGCCCGCCAGCGCCCGGTAAAACACGTGGCAACAATGGGCGCCGCCATGTTTCTCGTAGAAAAGGAAGTCTCGCGAGAACGTGACTTCCTTCTTCCTGTAGCCATTTACTTCCGTTTGCAAAAAACCGCGAGTCGATACGTGCCGTGGTTCTCGAGTTTTAGAATTTTTTAAGTTTTGAGGTCGAAATGCCGTTTTTTTTCACCGTGGCTAACCTTGAGTTCTGCCGTTCTATAATGAGATTTAGTGATGGAGATACTGTGTTTTGTAGGATTTACGGCATAAGACTTAGTGAAAGTGCTGGGTAATGAAGCTTAGAGTGACCTAGATTTCGACTGGGATGAAGTTCCAGGTATGATGAACAACAATTCGGAAGAAAGTTCTGAAGAAGATTTTTTTTTAATTTCCCGAGTAAATGGCTCATGTGACATTCTTCAAACTTTACGATATAGCAACATATATATTCGTAGGAATTTTTAAAATTATTTTCATTTCGTTATTTTCCTTCCTCTCTTTGAAATTAATTTTTTAATTCGGTAACCATGTTCAAATTACGGAGTTACTTACCTTGCCGACGGTTTTCGGTGTAACTAAGCTCAGATAAGTGCATACTGAAGAGGGTTAATTTTATATGTGCTGTGTTGATAAATTAACATGTATCCACTGTTCTAAAACTGTAGTTTGTGCCTGTTCTTTTCATTAAAGGCTGTACAAAATGCATTTACATTCTGATTTTGCCTCAGTGGATGAGGTTCAAGAGTGAACTGCATGAAAGGCAGAACTGACAATGAGTAATGACATTAAGAGTGTACACCGCAGATTTCCATTCAGACAAATGTCTTTTTCTGTTCTACATATTCAGGTTATTAAAAAAAAAGTAAAAAAAGTATTATCGCTGGTGATCATCCCCAGTTGGGTGGATATGTGTCAGAGTTGTTTGGGGTTATTTTTATGTCTTTTTCCCCTATTGCTGCTACAGAACCATGCTCCAGTAAGTATCACCAAAGATCATGTGACATATTTCTAAATGCAATAATGGATGATGATGATGATAGTGATTTAGGTGCTATGGAGTTTCAATTTCAGTATGGGTCTCTGTGACAGGGCTGATTTTTATGCTTTTTTTTTCATAACACATCAAAGACAGATTATATTCTGCCATCAACCAGGCCTAAGAGAAACTGGCCCTTGTAGTGTTGTTCATGAAAGTGAAGACCATGGAAGGTAGAAAATAGATAAAATAGCCACCGAGACAACAGAGAATGTGATAGTGAAGTGGAACCTCCTGAAAACATACTGCACACATGTGGTTTTAAAGCGCAAGGTTCCCTGAAGTCAGTCAGCGGATCCAACTGCATTACAAAGTGTTTCAAAGAAATGGGTTATTTTCTGGTAAAGGTTTTTATGTCTGCATGTCATATCCAACAACTATGAAGGTATTTCCTGACCTGCCTTCCTTGCACCTGGAGCTGGTGTGGACACAGAGAGAGCTGGCTGCCACTAAATCCAAGATCATTTCATCTGTTAAAAAGAAAAACTGTTATAGATTCTGTCACTGTCAGGGTATCTTGCGTGGTTCGCATCGGAGTCAATATTCCCTCTATGTGTGCTAGTGTGAGCTGGCGAACATTTTCTGCTCATGTCGCATGCGTGTGTGTGCATCAGTGGATATCTGTGTGAAAGCACAGCTTGGGGGAGGGTAGGGAGATATCTTGAACTCTTTAATGTTTTCTGCGGAAGTGGGGAAATTGGGGGCATGCATCATCCTCACTGTGAATTGTCCAATCATAGTTAGCCTTATGTTGAATTATCCAATCATAGCCAAGTTTACAGTAAAACAGGTTGAGGGTTAGGTGAACACAGTCGCTCAGTGTGTTTTGCAGCTGATTCAGAGTGGAAGTCTCTGACGGTTTGTGTGCTGTTTGTTTTCTAAGTCCCTGGGAATCCTTTCAGGAACCTCATGTTCAGGGTTCTGACTTAAAGATTAGCGGAGCTGCCTTGAGTCTGGATGGGACTGATTCTGTGTTTTCTGTGTAATATTCGTCTCGCTGTTGGAGGTACAGTGGAAGGACTGTTGTTATTGTAATTTGTGAAACAGCAAGTAGCCTAGGTTTTGCTGGAGCTGCACTGAAGAGGTGGAGGGACTTGTGCCTGTTTATTTATTTGGTAACAGTGTCTTCCCTGGAGCTAGTGTGTGATTCGAAAACCCTGTGAACATGCTGTGTTCTTGGTGAACTGTAACCTTGTTCCTGAAAACCTGGTGGGGTGAAGACTTTTTGCTGTGGTTGGGTGCTGTGGACGTGCCGGTCTGGGGATGGCCTTGGTGGCGCTGGACAACCCATCTTGGAGTTGGGCCGGACACGAGTTGGTTAAATGCAAGAGAAAAGTGGTCTCATGGTCAGTGCTCTCACTCTCTCTCTCTTTTCTCTCTCTCTCTCTCTCTCTTCTTATTCTTATAGGCTTTAGGCATCATAACACAACTGAGCCAATGAAAATGTGCACATACCTTCCTGGGCAAGGTTGGCATTGGCCGAGGCTGGTCGGGAGGGGCTGCTCCTTGCCAAGAGCACCTCACATGGATCAGATCCTGTCAAGCTGATAATGATCATTTGTTTCAGATTTGTTATTGAATATTTTCTAAGGACTGCTAAATCAAGAAGTGCCTTAACCCTCTTGCATTCACATTTTCCAGCCTAGAAACTGCTCCTAGTATTCGTATTGTTTTGAGAAATTTACCCTAAAACTCACCGACTGCCGTTGAAAGGCTGTAGTGGACAAAGTTTCCACTGCAGTGCTGTCAAATTTAGTATGCAAAATCCTAATACATCATATTTCATAATGCAGAGATGTCACATGTTTGGAATGCATGTTGGTGTCATTGTCACCCTGTTTGTCACAAAACAAGGGACATCAAACGTTGACAATGTTACTGTGATATACCAGACAGACAATAACATTGTCGGCATGCATTTGTTAGTATAAATCATCAAAGGGTGGCCTACCTCAACTTATAAACAGCAGTCCTGGTTCAGTGAATCCAGTTTGGGGTGTCAAAGTGTCACATGATTGTCACATACTCAAACATGCAGCCAGGTAACTTTATCGTTTTTGTTTTTTATCCTAAAAGGTGTGTTTGTCACTACTTAACGATTTTTAACACTGGAATATATACAGTCACAGAAAGAAGTAAACTCCATTATTTATACTCTAATGTGGTGTCTGGTCACACACAGCAGGAAGGTGAGTGTCACCATTGTCACATGTCACCAATATAGTAAACGCTACTCTTGATCCATGGTTTCTACCATATTTGCCGCATGGCAGAAACCGTGATTTCGACATCACCACACTGATCCATGGCTCGCTAAACCGAAGATCTGTTGACCAGTAGCACCAGAGTCTTGGCAGACGTTAGATTCCATCATGACGAGCACAGCTATGTATGCGCGCATCTCAGCAGGTGTCATATCCTGCCAAAGTGGGTCAAGTTGTCCCCGCTTTGTCATCTGCTGCCTGGCGTACAGGTTCGTCTGGTCAGCAGCTGTAGTAAAAAAAAACAACTGCTGCAGGAAGAGAAAAAAAAATAATCCAGAGGTGTAGCTGTGTCTGGCAAATCATGTTTTGGCCCAGTCTCCTCCTCAAAAAGCTGAACTACAGGTGCGGAAGTGGCCGGTCGCCACGTGGTCACTAACACAGACAAAGGCACATCATCGTCTTCATCACTTTCTTCTTCACCTTCTTCTCCCTCTTCTTCCTCTCAAACATCCACATCACTTTCATTTAACTCTCTCTCTTTCTTATCTTTCTACTTCTTGTAGTATTTCATCCAACTCCTCTTCATATAATCCTAAAAATTGCCGTCAGTAGAAGCGCTAGCAGACGCCATTTTCAGAAACAAGGCGATGCCGTCTGCAGCAATGGAATGCAGTCAGTTCACGACCCTAGTCTTTGTGAATGAATTGTTTCCCACACCCCATACTACTGCTAAGGTTTCATTGGACACCTCTCAGGGATGCACGTTTATTTTTGGCCAGTCTTGACTTAAAACAAGGTCGCAGTGTGCGAGGGAAAGTAACACGGCACGTACGGCCGGTTGCGGCCGGAACGAATAGCAGGGGAGACAAACACAGCGGCCGGCGGATACGGGCGAAACGAATGCAAGAGGGTTAAAGGAAATGTAAACAATGACTCATGAATGAGGCATTTTCTAAAAACCATATTGATATATGTCCAGAAATAATGATTGTGTTTGCCAGAAGAAAACATTACCTTCACAGTCAATGCATAATTGTAACTATACAAATTATCTTTTATTACTTACTACATGTACATAACTAAACCAAAATATTATGTACTATAGCATCTTTTATTACTATTATCAACCACTATGGTATTACTATACAAACTTACATTCTTGTAGCACTAGTAAGAGTAGGGACCCCTGCTTGGCTGATCATATTGAGCTTCCTAAGAATTTACATTCGACCGACACCAGCGAACCCAGTTTGGTTAGTAGCAGTGGAATTAATATGTCACACAGTCCAGTCCAATCAGTCCAAGTGAGTGACTGGGCTGCTCAATTACATATATACAGTAGCCTACTATATATACTCATCCACTCTTGCTAAGGATCGAATCGAAAAATAATAACTTTTGATACCCAGTTCATTTTAATTCAAATACACATCTGTATTTCAGTCTTTTTCTTCTTTTTTCGTTTGCTAAATTACCTAACAGGAGTAGAAGGAATATATGCCAGAATAATCAAGTTTGATTGTGGGCCCACCACACTGAACAGGAAGAACAAGAGAAGAAGAAGATGAAATGTGGTTATATTTGTTTTTACCAAAGTTAGTGGGTTTGCGTTTTTTTCAAATGTTTGGCAACGTGATCCTTTGCAAAAGTCGATGGGTATAGTATTAAATAAGCCTTGATAACATTAGAAAAGAGAAACATTACCTGCTGTCACACAGTCGACACCATGTATTGTGAGAGGAGAAGTTGATACCACCACAGAACTTGATGCCACCGCACCACCTCCCACTGCAACAGACATATTGCATCTGTAGCAAATAACTACCACAAAAATTAGCAAACAACATCAACCCCCCCCCCCCCCCCCAAAAAAAAAAAAAAAAAAAGTGAGAAAAAAAACTTCTCATAAAAAATAAATTCCATGGTGACTAAATGAGCTCCATACCTGCATTTTGCACAGCAGCTTTATGTGGCAAAGACTACACAAGATATTCAAGTGCTAGAGCAAGCTTGTGCTCGGTCTTACATCATAGATTGACTAAGACCGTGGGATACTCACACTTAAATAAGAAAACGCCAAGGCACGCTGTTTCTTAGGTCTCTGTTCAAAATATGACAGGTTCAAACTTGCTATGTTAGCCACAGTGGAAACATTTCTGAGCCAATCAGCACCAAATTTGGCACAGAGCATTCAGACTGCAGCCCTAAGAGATCCAGGGGAGACTTGACCCCAGGCCAAAAAAAGCTTGAATATGCTATTGATGAATTTTATTTTTAAAAACACATAGTAAAAAAGAAATCAACTATTCATTACCTGTTGCCACATATTCCTCTTTGGGTGTCGCTGGATTTCTTGACACCACAGTCTCTTGCGCTGAAACATACATGAAGCAAGTTTCAAAAAAAAAATTCAAGAAAACCCTTATGCTGTAACAGTAAAATAAAACAAACAAACAATAAAACACTCATTAAACAAGACAGAAAGATAATACATAAGTAAAAGTGCTCAACTGCAAAATTATTCAGTCATACACTTAACACAGATACTGACCACAACCATGGTGTGCAATAGATTCATTCTTTTTCTCTCCACCTCACCAACACATTGATTAAATCATTTGATCCAAACAAACCCCCCCTCCCCCCACCTCTCTCTCAGTCATCTCCAAACTTTCAAATATCTTTCACCTGTTGAAAATATATTTTATAAATTATTGCACAATCTTTCACCTCTTCAGAACGATTAATACTTATCAATGAATGCACTAACAGTAATACACTAGTCTGCTCTTTTAATTAATAAGACAATTTTGGAAGTATGTAAATCAAACATTTCTGCTGATCTATACTGCTAAAGTAATATCACATGTAACAGGCCAAGTAATAGGGTTGTAATCAGTATAACATAGTGGAAGGAGACATTGTGACTGCAATATATACTATTACAGAGTAGGCCTATTTAATCACTTTGTTAAAGTGGAAACCGTCAACACCTTGAAATATCTACTGGACAAACATTGGGTCACAGTATATCTTGTATCTACTCAACAAACTTTACCCAGAATGACTTTGGCCAGAAAAATTCAAAGCATGTTCATGGGAGTGACAAAATAACTGGCTAAAGGCTTCAAAGCATACAAGTACAAACTGAACCAATGCTATAAAAACCAAAACTAAAATCTGTTTGTGTATTCTGTATGTTTTCCATTCACAGCCTCAGTTCTACATCTTCACATCACACAAGTTTTTTGCCTGAATGTTTTCTGGAAGCAGCATAAAATCTTCAAATGTAGCTCACAATGAAAGGAAATGAAGTCTAAGGAGACTGACAGTGAGACAGAAAGAAGTAGTTATCACCCATGGGCTCCACAACACTGAAAGCATAACTATACTATCAACATACACATGTGTTTGTGTATGTGTATGTGCATAGGCTATTTGTGATTCAGTTTAACAGTTCAACACTATTAACACAATAACAGGTACGATACAGGGAAAAGCCGACAGACAGGTGTCTCTCTGTTTCACTACATCGTAGTAGATGAATGAATAGTTGGAAAGACAAAATAAAGAAAAGGCAAAATGCTTGCACTCACAAGTCTCAGTGCTGCTTGAATCTGTTCTGTGCACTGAAAAAGACCCAAAATAATATAATATCAATCATAAGACATGGTCCAGCACCCCCCCCCCCCCAAAAAAAAAAAAAAACACCACCACCACACACACAAGAAAATGCACTTTAGTATTAGCACGTAACGTCATATAACTTGTTTTGTTTGAATTCCTTCAGATATAACTGTGCATATCAGTAGAGGAATACCTTCATTTTATACTGGAAAAAAATCAATAGTATCATTAGTACAATAAACCATCACAAACATTGGTAGTTTCACTACTTTACAATTCGCTTATGAGGTAATAATCCAATAATCTACACTCTAGAGCTATAGAAAAGGTATGATTTCAAGACTTACAATTAGGACTAGTGTTCTTCTACTTCATTTGTAGTCTATCATGTATCACGTCATAATTTGGAAACTATGAAAACGTTAGCTAAATGATAGATAACTAAGCAACAGCCCAACATTTTTGGGGGGCATTGCAGGATTCATATCACACACACACGACACAACACAATGATGACACACACACAGCCAAAGAGAGATAGAGAATGACACACACACAGCCAAAGAGAGATAGAGAGAGTGTCAGTCTCACTCTCAGTTACACACTGATCATTGTTTACACTTTTACAGTGTCATGTTAGCCTGTCAAAAAAGAAGAAAATATATTAGGAAAGATGTCACAGTATGACATTAAACTGACTAGTGACACTGACAACAGTAACAGTTAAAACATTTTACACAAGGCACAGAATGACAGATGGACAGTGACAAATACCACAAAGAACAGTAACTGACACCCCAAATATTCGCACAAACACTGAAACACACAACAATTCCATCGTACATGCTACATACCTGCAATGCCAGATGATAGCGCTGAGCCCTCACCCGGGATGGCGTTCACTAAGTCTGTGAATGGGTGAAGTTTCTGCGGAGGCCCACCCCCAGTCTTCAAAGCAGCAGTCTTCTGCCCCAGCACCTTTAAATCCCTCCATTTGTTGCGCCCCCGTCACTGTGCGCAACGCTACGCCCAAGGCTGACACATCAGCTGCATTCTCTCCCAGGCTTCATTCTTTTTACGGATCATATTGTCTGTTTATCCGACACAACAGAACTTCTCTGTCATCTCTAATGGCCTGCAAGAGAGCAAGAACCTCCGTGTGTAAAGCAGACGGCATGCTGTTTGGAAGCCATTTTGTCAACAACAATGATGGTGATGGACATGGGCAGAACGTTTGCGGTTATTCAAGACATGCGCAGGAGGAGGGAATCCCTCTTTTTATCTGACCTTCACCCTTTGCGCTCTGGGCACTTCGCAGGTAGAAACCGAGACAAAACCCAAATACAGGTACGAAAGTAGATTGTGCTGAACCCACAAGGTTTGTACCCAGGAGGTGATCTTGTTGTTGGAGTAAGTTTACCGACGACATATATGTACGGCCCCTGGTCATGTCTTGCATGCATTTTGTGAAGAGACCAGGACAGGATGGATTGTGTTCAGGTCACAGCAGTAAACAATGTAACCAGAAGAGTTGGGAATAGTGGGTGGCTTGCACATGCATCATATTCTGACAAGTAAAAAAAAATCAGACAACAACAACAATCTTTCTGCCGTTTCATGTTTGTAGTTAATTTTAGCATGAATGACTTCCACATCCAGAATTATAGTTGACACAGAGCGTCCATCAACATGGTGAAAACCATTATTGCTTTGGCATACCAGAGGCAGCAGTGTAACTCAGTCTAAAAGACATGGTCAATAACACAGACATTTTACCAGACAAAACATAAAAAAACAACTGACCTAAACCAAGGTGGAGGAAAAACGGTCACCAATGAACATCAATGAACATACTTGAGAGTCAAGATATCTTTGCAATACGAACGCACATTTTCCAGAAGCTTTCGCTCATTACCAATTTCCACATGGCCACCATTCATCCGACCACTGACCAATCCTCAATCATTATCAACCACGGTATGACCAGGGCCTTCCCACTGCCAGACAAGCACAGCAAGTTTTTTTTTCTGCCCCCAAAAACATCAGTCATAATGTTGACAGAGCCAGTGCAACGACGACAATATGGCCTACAAACGTTTTAGGGAAAAAAGTTTTAAACTTTCAGATTAAATTGCAATATGAACATCGATGCTCATTACTTGACCAATAAAACCATATGGTGGGCCAACTTTTTTTTTTTTTTTTAAAGCAAAGAAACCATAATAGCTGAGCAGACAACTCTGGGCTTTTTCACCATTTTGAGACTTTACATAATGGAGAGAAAAAAAAACAACATACTCATTACATAAACATGACATCCAATTAATTCAATAACAAGGTACAGTCCAGGCCACAATTTTGGACATATGAATAAAAACAACGATTTCGCTGCACAATGCAATGAATACACCCTGTACTTTTCACATACATAATCAATTCTACAGAAAAGGGCAAACCTACCACAAAGAACAGAGTGAAAATGTGGCATTTTTTTTGAGGAACCAACTGGACAAAAACAAGTTATTGTTTTATGCATTGGAACATGGCTTAACAGAATTTGGCCATATTTCCTTTTTGACTTTCCGACATTTAAACCAAGATTTATTTCACTTTATCGAAGATTAAGAAATAAAAAAAACGGTGAACTGTTTACACTTTATTTTTCTGCCTCTTTATTTTATGAATATTATTCCATCCAAATGACAGCATTGTTTACACTTTATCTATTCTTTATTTCTGCCTCTTTTTTTATTTATGATATTATTCCATCCAAATTTCTGCAGAAAAAAAAAACTAAAACAGTGTATTGTTTACATTTATTCTTTACTTCTGTCTCTTTTATTTATGAATATCATTCCATCGAAACTTCAGCAGAAAAAAAAATGAGTGCATTGCTTGTACTTTCTCTACTCTTTATTTCTGCCGCCTTTTTTTTTTTGTGAATGTTGTTTTATCCAGATTTCTGGATGACACTGTCTGGTCTTGTGTGCCATTTCATGATTCATCCAATGTTGTAAACTTCCTTGCCACTGGGCCACAAACCCATCTGGCACACCTGTTGCATTTCTGTTCCAGACCCATCCCTCACTTTCCTGTTTTTTTTACCTTGATTACTGTGACTCCCATGACCATGACCAAGTGAGTGAGGTGAAGGCAGTTCCATCTTTTAGTCAATTTTCTATTCATTTGCTAAATTTGTAAATTAACCTTGAAAAAGGCTTAGTCAGTTTATGAAAAGAAGTAAGATTTCAACAGCGAACCAGCCGCCGTGGCGAAGTGGTTAGCGTCGCGGACTCCCGGCTGGGAGGTCGTGGGTTCGAATCCCATCAGAAGTCATGTGGGTTTTTCTGCCCCGACCGGCTCCTACCCAGAGTTGAGTTTGCTGCGGACTCAGTTGGGAAGACTGGGACCACACAGTCGAGTCTCATCCACTAAATGGATGCGTTTCTGAGAGTGTTGCTCAAATTTCCTGACCAACACTGCAGGTGTCTGTATCTCTCGGGCCGGGCCTGGTTGACGCCGGGATATATTATGAAAGGAAGCGTAGAGTACAGCCCTGTCATGTAGTCTCAGACCGAAATGGAAATCCGTAGCATCATCATAATCATCCTCATTCTCATCGATCAGCAAAAAAAAAAAAAGTCTCAAATTCTGTGGCCCTTCATGCCCTGCTCTCATGGTGACCTCAGTTTCGATGTCCTCTCCACGTCTGTGTGGCTTGGTTTGGTTCCGTCGGGGTCACGGTATCGGCGAGTCCATGGGGGCTGTCGTTGGACGGACGTGGTGGCGCCCTCCGGAGGGACAGCTCACTCATGCCGGCTCCGCGACTAAACAATTATTGTCGTCAGTAGGGGGCTTAGTAGGTGGTGCCCTGCGTATGTTGGATGAGAACAGGCGCCACTGAACACCACTGAAGTGACTCGGCAGCAGTGCAGTGTCTCCTCCGGTGGGTTGCCTCTTGACGGCTTGACATTGACTGCACCCTGTGGATTGCTGGTGCCCGGGGCTGCGGCGGGGTCGACCGGGCCGTGGCTGTGGACAGGGGGTCGGGAATGAGCGGCGTGGTTGCACTGCCTCTGAGGTGGCGCAGAGGTTGGGACAGCAAAAAAAAAAAAAAAAAAAAAAAAGATTTCAACAGCGAAACTCCCAGGTGACATGCACCCTTGACAGACATCCGTGCTTACTTCAATTAAAAAATCAAGGCTAAAAACATCACAAAAAAATTCTTAAGATTTAAAACACTTTAAAAATGTGTTTAACTTGATAACATTAAGGTCAAATAAAATAATAAACAGATTTCCTTCAAAAAAACTCTTCTGTACCAGAGTGAATCCCAGAGCTCTCACAACATGGAGACAAAAAAATTCACACACAGGACATTCATGGAGCTGCACTTCAGATGAGTAAATAAAGCATGATTCATAAGTGCCATCCCCAGTCTCTGGAGACTACTTGATGACTCTCAGTCAGGCTGAACCTCATATGACCAAATGATCAAGCAATCAGTTCTGAACTGATAGAACAGGCAATAACAGAGTGGATTTAACTTTTCTAATAGGGAGACCGGAAACGCCAGTTCTGCACTTAAGCAACAAGAAACAAGAAGAAACAACCCCCACTGATTAATGGCATCACTACTCTGCCCTCTGTGGATCATCTCTGGAAAGCCAAGAAAGAGATGGATCCTGACCATTGATTAAAAAAAAAAAAATGTAGATCCCATCCGAAACTTGGAGGAGGATACTGTCTCCTTCTGTGCAACTTGAGCGGCATTATGCCCATGCCACTCTTTACAGCTCAGTACCCACATCAGAACCTGTTTTTGTCCCACCACTGCCCAGAAAACCGGCAATCCACAGCGAGTGGTCAGAAGAAAGTGATCATGGCACTATCCAGCAGAAGAGGCACTGCACTGCTGCCAAGTCATTTCAATAGAATCAGTGGTGCCAGACTACAATCACTACTTAGTCAGAAGCCAGCGTGAGAGACAGTCCCCCACTGTGGGCGATGCCACCACACCTGTCCAGTGACAGTCCACTGACAGACACTTGCTGACACCAATGAACATGCTGATACCAATGAACATGCTGACACCAATGAACATGCTGATACCATGAACATGCTGACACCAATGAACTTGCTGATACCAATGAACATGCTGATACCCAAGAACTTGCTGACACCAATGACTTCAATACAAACTCACCAAGGGCACAAACATAGACAGGAAACTGAAATAGAGGTCACCTTGATAGTGCAGCAGATGCAGCCAAAGACATTAAAAATTTGTGCAGATCCGTGAGGATCAGGATGAAGATGATGCTATGGAGTCCCTTTCTGCCTGACACTGTGTGACAGGGCTGTAATCTGACAACGTACAGCGTACTTTCATAATACATTCCAGCACCAACCAGGCCTGAGAAGTACAGACACCTGCAGTGTTGGTCAGGAAACTTGACCAACACTCTCTCAGAGGTGTGTTTGTTAAGTGGATGAAACTCAACGGTGTATTTCTAGTCTTCCCAATTGAGCCCACAGCAAATTCAACTCTGGGTAGGAGCCTTTCAGGGCAAAAATATCCCAAGTGATTCAAATTACACTTGCCCAGGCTGTGACATAAGCTGATGGGTCTGCCATTCATGAAATCTCCTGGTCAGACATCGAGATGATGCTTAAACCTTCTCTGAACAGACAGAATAGGAAATAACAGGATGTGCAAACACTAAATGATAAACAAGCCCAGAGCTCTAAACATCTCTTGCATCATTTTGTAACCACATAACAGGTTCCACTACAGGGTCACCAGTGTCTGGCAAGTCAGTTGCAGCACAAACCAACTTCCCACTGAAACAAAGAAACTGCTCCTGGAAAAAAAAAAAAAAAAGCGATGCTTGCACAAATACTGACAAGAAGCTTAGTCATTAGGATATGAAAAAGGAGACATCTTGCCCAATGTTAACCTGAGGTGGACTTACTAGCATACCTAATGTAAAGTTTTTTTTTTTTTCAGTAATGTGAACCTAAAACCAAGAAAACAGAAATGAAATTTTCAAAATGCTCTCCTCACATGTAATGTTTTTACCCTTAAATGTGTGAAACTCCACCCCTTTCCTACCTACTTACACATTAACCCAGATGTGACAAGGTTACCCAAAAAGCTGTCTTGTAGCCTTTCCCAAAAAGTTTTCTCCAGTACAATTTCACCCTACACAACTGGACTCTATACATATTAATGCTACAAACTTAAGCCCCATGCATTTTATAGGGTACATGCAATTCATCTTGCATGATCTCGGCAAAATAACAAAATGTAACCAGTTTTCATGTAACAACAGCTTTTTCAAGTGTAAATCATCATCCTTTTAGAGGGAGGGGAGGGGGGGAACTGATCAGGGGGATGGGGAAAGGGAATCAACAGAATTTGGTTGCTTGTATCAGTCAAGATGACATTAAACACAGATGGCATTTTCTAACATGTACAGTAACTTTTCGAAAACATTCTTCATACACCGATTCCCAGACAAAAGGAGGCCATCTATGCATCTAATGCTGTATGTATATCACATGCTAATGAAACCTAGTTTTTTGTGTTAAGACTGGGGATTTGTCATGAGCCATTTGTATCCCAACCCTATTCACACCAATTAACATTTGCACTAACACCACATACATTTTTTTTCGACAGACCAGACGCTCTCTCCATTTTCACACATGACCTGATTACAAGGCAGATTTTTGTTCAGCATGATCCACCCCAAACACACACAAGAGACCAGCAACAAGCAGTTCAATTAGTCCCTCACCCTGAGTAAGGCAGACACTTGCCTCGAAGACTGCAGGAAGAATGGAGACCGATCAATGTCTTCACAGGTTACTTACAAAGTCTTCTATTTACAGTGGATACCTTCTTTCTTATCCCCTCCTCGCATCATTTGACAACATCAACTGTGCTGCTGTAACACACATACACTAAAACAGCTGTCACATCCATGATGGCAAAATGTCGACATGTGTGTCCACACAGCAACTCAGCAGTGAAGGGTCACTGTACTTTTCAGGTTACCTGTCACACCGGTATGGAAGATACAGCTGAAACGGGTATCTCCAAACACGAGCACTTGTTTGAGTGTTCACAGCCAGCTACAGGGAGGAGTGAGTCTTCAACAAAACATCTACTAAACTAAGGAGAACATTCAGTGAACATGCAGTAGAATTTTCCTCTGATGGGAACTACACAATGACCGATGACAGAATTTAACATCTGCCCACTTTCACGGTTGATTCAGAGCTTGTGATGTGAGGCCTTTGCAGTGACTGGCTGCCTTTACTGAAAAAAAGTCTTCAATAGGTCATTCTCTTCCTCAATATTAGTGAACAGCTTCATTTAAGTGTGCAAAAGAAGGGAGGGCTGTAATGCAATTCCGTTTTCATTTTGTGCAGACTTACCTACTATCACTAGTAACTTCAGGGTCAGAGTGAATTAGCATGGGAGAATTTCGTTTATTTTGGCCTCACTATTCAGGCAGTGTCATGCATAAGCATGTGCCCCCCGGTGGAACACACATTAATCTACTACAAAAAGACAAAAGTATACATAGCTGTCAGAAAACAGGACAGATTTCAATACAACAGCCACAGCACAGTGTGCTCTAAAGGAAATAATCAGAAAATCACTCGGCCATTGCTCTTATTTTGCATTTGGACCAAAATCTGGAATCGTGTTTCCTTTAGTACAGGGATATAACTCCTGCCTACACCCTGCACCACAATGTATGCATAATTAAACTGAACTTGACCACAGTCACAATATCTCATGGAATAAACATGTAAACAGCTTCAAAGAACCAGACCTCACAATCCTGTGACTTGAATATTGCACTGTGTGACTTCAACATCACAACAGACTGAAAGACAGGTTGTTCTCTCCTAGGACTGTGTGTCACCACAGTATGACACATTTTCCTTTCTTGGCCCAATGAAGTGCAATTCTTTGGTCAGAAACCCATTCCCCTGCTGCCATGGGACTGTTTACACGCCTAAGTGACATACTTCCCCACAGAACCTTGGCTTACTGTCTCAACCAGAAGACTGGTGGTAGGTCAAGTGGGGAGAAAACCAGTATCTTGCCTTTCACTATTACAGTTAGCTGGCAAATGCAGAAGGCATTTACTACTTCCTGCTGATGTGTCTGCCTCTCCTTCACAGGTGGCTGTCTGCTGTCTGCCACACACAGCTGACAACCAGATGGTTCGCTGCGGGCTGTCTGACACACACAGCTGACAATCAGATGGTTTGCTGTGGGCTGTCTGCCACACACAGCTGACAACCAGATGGTTCGCTGCGGGCTGTCTGACACACACAGCTAACAACCAGATGGTTCGCTGTGGGCTGTCTGACACACACACACACAGCTGACAACCAGATGGTTCGCTGTGGGCTGTCTGCCACACACAGCTGATAACCAGATGGTTCGCTGCGGGCTTAGACCAAGTGCACAAAGCAGACTGACCTCTCTGACCAGCAAACAAAAAGCTAGCATACTGGGTTATCTGAGAGGGCAGCCCAGACGACTGAACAATTCTCTCATGAGGCTTGGTGACATTTTTTTTGTGCAAAGCTGCAGATTTCAATGCTGACTGATTCATCCAACTCTCAAGGGGGGAAGGAGATAATAGTAGGGGGTGGGGGGATAATTTATCCACCTGCCACAGCGGCCTACAGACTGCAGTAATAGCAGGGTCATGGAACTAGCATGAGTAAGATCCATCCCCCCCCCCCCCCCCCCCCTTTTCTTTTTTTTCACCTCCAGCTTGATAGTCATGCTGTCCTCGTCATTGTTCTAGGTACTGTTGTTATTATTGAGATGCTATTACTGTTACTATTACTATTGATGATGATGTTATTTTCAGGAGTATGATAATCTTAGATTATCCCCTTCCGTATATGCCCCCTTCTCCTTTCCCCCCACTACCCACTCGATGTTCCCCTTTCCCATTTCTTTCTTCGTTTATGTATGTGTATGTGTTATTGTTTAAAAAAAAATGCAATAAAATGTTTATTACAAAAAAAGAGTATCCATCCTCAGACAGCTTTTGTCTAAAACATTAGCATCATTAAAAGCTGCACTATGTCCTTAATAAAAGTTGCATTAATTCAGCTAAGCCATGGAGCCACAGCTCATAAACCAAACAGAGGAAGAGAAATGGACACCAAGCCATGCAGTGATGAAGAGAACACCGCGCTGAGACAGGCAGCCCTGACCATGGCCACAATTCATGGAATAGTCTAGCCAGCCAGGAGACTATGTCAGGTACAAATCAAAAACTAAGATTAAAATTCAAACCTTTTAAAGAAGGTAGGTCAAAGTGGAAAAAAGAGCAAATTCTGGAATATTGAATACTAATCTCAACAATATATTATCACAGTCCATATCTTAATATGATTACATCAAAAATATTGATCATATGAAAAATATTGATCTCATCTAAAAAGTTTGAAGTTACATTAGTTGGAACATCTCAGAACAAGGTCTCCATACAGTTTGCATGTAATGCTCATGCCAAATGTCAATGTCATGAATCTCAGCAATCATCACATCTTTGCAGGAAGTTTTTCACTGTAGTTTAAATGTGATGTATGATTTTATCTTTGTAGTAAGTTCTTTACTATAGTTTAAATGATATACTATGTTTTATATCTTATGTCTGAATTAAATGTTTTAACCATTTTACTGTCCACTTCCCACTGACTTTGCTTTCTGCTACACTGCAGATGAAATATTCCCATTTTTTAAAAATCAGTTTCATAACATATGGACAATGAAATGTTGAATCATGAATCACATGGAATGGCATGTACCATGGAGCTCAAAGGTGAGGTGTGTCAGTTTATGGCCTGCTATGAAAGTGTCTGCCCTTGATGAGGTATTGGTAAAAGGAGTCCATGCCAGCCCTCAGAACACTCCTTTTGTTCACCCATTCCCCTGTTTGGATGTTGATCACATGGCCTGAAAAACAGTGAGAAAGACTGCGATGAGCAACAATGTTGGCAACTTCAAACAGCACAAACATTCTTCCACATCATCATCAAGATCACTTGTGAAATAGTTTCATCTTTGCATTTGCATTTTTCAACCCAAAACTGCTCCTAGTATTTATATATTTTTTTGTGAAATCAATGGAATGCGGTCAGTTCACAACCCTAGTCTTGTGAATGAATTGTTTCCCCACACACCCCATACTACTGCTAAGATTTCACTGGACACGTCTCAGGAATGCCCCATTTATTTTGGCCAGCCTTGACTTCAAACAAGGTTTCAATGTGTGAGGGAACTAACGCAGCACGTGCAGACAGCTGCGGAAAATAACGAACACCAGGGGAGACAAACAGAGCGGGCAAATACAGGCGAAACGTATGCCAGAGGGTGAAGGCTCATTTCCTGGAAAAAAAGGAAACAAACTGAACATTTCTTTCTAAACACATGCACATGTGCATCCTCTAAAAAAACCCATACATATGGAGACAGCATGATATAAATAAAGTGGCAGGTTACTGACAGATAAATTTCAAGACATGTCCTATTTTTCCAACAACATGTCTGTTAGCATTTGTAGATATACCGATACATCTAGTTTCAGGTCCTCACTAACTTCCAACATGAGTGCATTGTGTGGTCTGAAGTCTTGCCTGAAAAACTGAAAGACAACTGGCCATATAAAGATACAAAACATCTATTTTAAAGCTTGGCTTCATCTTATAGACTATTTTCTTCAAGCAGTAGTCTGCCTGAATCTACATCAACTTGCCTGAATTCAGGCTTCAGACATATCCACAGGCACTTTTTTTGTTTCAAATGTGACCAACAATTTGGTGTACACGCCTTTGCATCTCCTGAAATACATAATGTAACTCGATCTTCTTGCCAGCCTTCCTGAATACCTTCTCCACAGACTTCCAAACAGTGCTGTCAACCAGTCTTTAGATCCTCCAAGTCTGAACATGCAACACCACTTCTGCAATCACTGACTGGCGGCCAATCTGTCACAGTATCCACTACACATTTTCCACACTCTCCTGTGCTGTCATCTCAGGTTTCAACATCAGATCCCATCTGTCTGACATGACATCTGTCCCATCTACACACTTTCTTCAACATCAGACCATCTGTCTGAATTACATCCCATCTACACACACTTTCTTCAACATCAGACCATCTGTCTGAATTACATCCCATCTACACACTTTTTCTTCAATCAGACCATCTGTCTGAATTACATCCCCTCTACACACTTTTCACATTAGTTCCCCTTTTCCTTTGACACTCGTCTCCTGCAACTGCCCAACTGCCACTGAAAAATAAACAAAGAGCAAAAAGTACTTCTTTTGTAAAGCTTCAGCTACATGGAACAAATTACTTCAGTCACTTGGAAAATCACATTCTCTCACCACATTCAAGACAGACTTAAAAAACATGTTTGTTCCAAATAAACAGTACATATGATACTTGCATGTATGAGAATATGAGCAGAGCTAAACAATTATCTTGCTTTTCACTTGCCCATTAGAACATCAGTGAACAAAAATAACTTAACCAGCAGGGTTTTGCACTTACCCTGACTTAATTACACACACACACACACACACACACACACACACACACACACACACACACACAGTGCTTCAGTATGCCATACCCTATTAGTTCGTTCCTATTTCCTTTTGTTCTTTCCTCATTTCCATTTCCTCATTTGCTTTTTTCCTGTCTCGTCATCCCAGGCTCTTCAGTGACATAACTCCCATGCAACTCTTTGCAACTCCCCAATACCACAGCCACAGCTACACCCAGCTCATCCTGCCACAGCTCCAGCACTGCAGTCTGCTGGTAACACCCAACATCAGTCATGAGCTGACACAACAGGAGACACTGCGTTACTACCACAGCTCCAGCACTGCAGTCTGCTGGTAACAACCAGCATCAGTGACACATAACAGGCTGACACCACAGCTCCAGCACTGCAGTCTGCTGGGAGACACTCAGTCATGAGCTACCACAGGAGACTATTACTACAGCTCCAGCACTGCAGTCTGCTGGTAACAACCAGCATCAGTCATGAGCTGACACATAACAGGAGACACTGCGTTACTACCAGGTCACGTCAGTGGAGTTCAGTGGTTCATGTTTTTTGCTTTTATTTCATTTTGTTTACAATTGTAGATTTTATTACGGTTTTCACTCTGCTTGTGCAGTCTTTTTTTTCCATCTTACCGGATCAACAGCCTTGATATGAGCTGTGTGTGTTGGCTAGGATATAAACGACACACACTGAACTGAATAGCAACAGATCCTAACATCAACCAAGCCCTGGAAATACACACACCTGCAGTGATTGTCAGGAAGAGAGAACCACAATCTCATTCATGCATTCTTTAAGTTGCTGAAATATGAGTGTGTGAAATGATGACTCCATAGAACACTAAACTACTGGTAGTAGTTGGTCGGGACTGAATACCCCACAAGCAAATGTCTCTGGCAGGACATAAATGTTCAAAACTCCCAGCCTCTAACATTAAACATTGTATCATAGAGACTGAAGGAGTGAAACAAGCCACACAAGTCTGCTACACAGCACATACACACACCTAACACCTTCAGTCTCATCACAGTGTCACTACATGTGGACTACAGAGCTGGCAAGGGCCAAAAGCAAAGTGTTTTGACATTTTAAGTGGGGTCATCAAAATTCCAGTGTAGCACTAGTACGTGATGCAACGAGTCAGACTTCATAGCTTTCAGTCACACTTTGCTTTTTGTTTTTATTTCTGTAGTTTTGACTCGATCTACAAATAAATCAAAATGGCCAAAACCAATCGACAAACCAGCAAAATTGTGATTATCTTACAGATTTGTCTTCTCTTTTCTCTTCTTCTTCCTGAACTTGGCAATTTTTTGATGAAACATGGCTGCTGCCTACAGATCTACAATGGCTGCTTATTTAAGTTGCCAGTATGTCTGTGAAGCAGTTTTTTTTTTTTTTTTTCAGTTTTTGTTTTTGGGCAAGCATTCCATCACAAAATGCAGAAGTGTAACAATGTCAATGAAATCATACCAAGCTAAGCCAACAGTGTAGCATTTGGTAGCTCTGGGACACGACATAAGCTAAGCCATGGAACCATAATGTGCCAGGTTTGCAGCTAGGTGGCTGAATAATTGAACAACAATTAAAAAAAAAATAAACAGTGTCTCCTGCTGCACCAAAATGCATTGGTCATGTATTAGAAATCTTGGATATCTGTGACATTTTAAACCACCTATCCATTCGTATCCACCCATCGAGGGCGACTCTCCATTTCATTTCCATGAAAGTCATTTTGGATGGCTTGTGTGTGGAGACATGAAATTCTGAACTTTCTGCTTCAGTTCTTGCAGATGTCATTTACTGTTTGCTTCCTAACAACCTGAAAAAAAAGTTTTAAAGCCTTTTTTTTTCACCTTGTGACGTTCATCAACAGTATGTAGTCTCTTAAAAAAAGGACATCATTTTTCATTTCTAGCCAGGTATAAACAAATAGTTATCAGTTTTAACAACACAGAGACAAACATATTTTTTTTTCACCCTGTAACTGGCATAAAAACAATAAGATGCCCGTTATAAACAGCACATGAACAGAGTCTGCTTAAAGTTTCTTTTTTTTAAAATATAAAATGTGAAGCAATTTGTAATTGCAGTTTTGTTCTTTTTTTTTTTACACCATTTTCATAAGCAGTTGAAAATGAGGGGACTGCAGGTGGAGATCGAAACCAAAATGAAGGTCAGTATCTGCCAAACCTCTTAGATCTTCTTCAGGCAAAATAAACAACATTCAGGACAACAAAAATGGAGAATGAGCAATTACTTATCTTACTGATTTCGGCACAAGATGGGAGTTGATTGAATTCAGCACAAGATGGGCGTTGATTTCATGCCCATCTTACGCTGAATTCAGTGAGATATGTGACAGCTCATCTCTTCAGATTTGTTGTCCTGAGTGTTGTTTATCTTGCCTGAAGAAGACCTAAGAGGTCGAAAACGAGACATGTTTTGTCTCGTGATGCACTTGTTCATGTTTGGCAGATACAGTAGGTACCAGCAGCCTAAGGCAAAAAACTCTCCCCAGACTGCTCTGATCCTAATGTTTTCATGGTTTTCACATTGCAAATGCTCCGTTGTTTGT
>JADBJO010011879.1:39665-61686 GCA_016801955.1 Conus betulinus
GTACTGTCGTGTAATTGCTTTTTTCAGATTCCTCATTATCTCTAGTTTACAAAACATATAGTTTTACCTATCTAGCTTCAAGACAAGCCTGCACAAACCCCATTTCCTTATATAGTGAAATTTGATTGTCCGGATGCTGAATTATAGGTACACATCATTTGAGGCACAATTCATTATACATAGCTCAAGTCAAGAGAATTATCATCTTTCCCATGTTTCAGGCATATATTTTTCTTCATTTTATCTCCAGTCTGAAGTGTTTAGGTAGTACAGAAGAAAAACTGTATCTCTCCTAAGATTTGACTTACTTTTCAAATAACTTTTTCAGAAATTTTCTCTGCTTATATTTTGAGGTCAGTCTCCAAATAGGTACCACCTACAGTATTTTCAGTTATTTCACTAGATTCTACAACATCTCTAGTTTTTATGAAAATGTATAGGTTTGCATATCTAGTGGAAATAATATGTATGCAGAAGCCAAATTCTCAAGTGTGGTGTGTGACGAGTTTCCCGTCCTAGATTTTTTTTTTCTTTCCTGTCCCAACCTCTGCGCCACCTCAGAGGCAGTGTACCCACACCGCTCATTCTGACACCCCGTCCACAGCCACAGCCCGGTCAGCCCCGCCGCAGCCCCGGCACCGGCAATCCACAGGGAGCAGTCAATGTCGAGTCGCCAAGAGGCAACCCACCGGAGGAGACATTGCACTGCTGCGGAGTCACTTCGGTGGTGTTCAGTGGCATCTGTTCTGATCTAACATACACAGGACACCACCTACTAAGCCCCCTACTGACGACAATAATTGCTTTTTGTCGCGGAGCCGGCGTGAGTGTGCTCTCCCTCGGAGGGCGCCACCATGTCCATCCAACGACAGCCCCATGGACTCGCCGATACTGGTGACCCCGACGGAACCAAACCAAGAATACAGTCCCGGAGAGGACATCGAAATTGAGGTCACCATGAGAGCAGGGCATGAAGGGCCACAGAAATTGAGAGACTTTTTTTTATGCTGATCGATGAGAATGAAGATGATTAAGATGATGTTACGGATTTCCATTTCAGTCTGAGACTACATGACAGGGCTGTAAGATGATGTTACGGATTTCCATTTCAGTCTGAGACTACATGACAGGGCTGTACTCTACGCTTCCTTTCATAATATATCCCGGCGTCAACCAGGCCCGAGAGATACAGGCACCTGCAGTGTTGGTCAGGAAATTTGAGCAACACTCTCAGAAACGCATCCATTAAGTGGATGAATCTCGACTGTGTGGTCCCAGTCTTCCCAACTGAGTCCGCAGCAAACTCAACTCTGGGTAGGAGCCGGTCGGGGCAGAAAAAAGCACATGACTCTGATGGGATTTGAACCCACGACCTCCCAGCCAGGAGTCCGCGACGCTAACCATTTTGCTACGGCCGCTGGTCCGTCCTAAATTTTTACTACATTTCTTTAAAGTTTTAAAGTGAGGGTTTAAAATGATATATGGCCTCATAGAGCACTGTGAGGGTTAATATTAAATAAGCATATGCCAGTATACATTTCTTTTAAAGTTTCATTGAAACAGAGGTACAGCATGCCAGTATGGCAAAGGACAGCATAAAGATAATCACTGTCTCCCTCTGCCCCTTCCATACACACACACACAACATCTGTCTAAAACCTCCAGTGGTTAGGAAAGAGAAACAACGTGGCAAGTGGTCATGACTGCTTAGTACACAATTAGAAAATGAGATTGCTTATCTGCAGAGGTTGTTCTGACGTCTCACTTGCTGTCAGCAAGCGCCATCTGTCTGCCTGTCCTGTCAGGAGCAACAGTGATCAAGAATATATTTACAGTTGCTTTTTTATTGTGACTTGAACAGTATTTGAAAATGGTAATGACAGTCATGATACACGATCATGTTTATCAGAGCAATAT
The DNA here is from genome assembly GCA_016801955.1 of Conus betulinus. Classification (NCBI taxonomy): domain Eukaryota; kingdom Metazoa; phylum Mollusca; class Gastropoda; order Neogastropoda; family Conidae; genus Conus; species Conus betulinus. Next base: position 41,583 of record JADBJO010011879.1, read on the forward strand.
GAAGTAGCTGGGCTGTGGAGTATAAATGGTTTTTGATTCCCTGTGTTGCGTACAAGAAAATGCACACACACACACACACACACACACACACACACACACACACACACACACACACACACACACACACACTCATCTTTTGGTAAATATGTGTGCATTTATAATTTATTTGTATTAATGTCTTTTTAATACATATTTTGTAATAACAAAATATACTGATTCATGAATCATGTGCTTGCGTGTATGCATGTATGCAGATGAGTGCACTTTCTCTCAGATGCACATGCATGTGCATGCATGCATGCACATTCAGTGCATGTGGACATCCACACAAATATGCCTTTTTGTACACACGTGTGTGCTCCTGCGCAAGCACACACACACACACACACACACACACACACACACACACACACACACACACACACACACACACAGAGCATTTACTCCCTGTGTGTGTGTGTGTGTGTGTGTGTGTGTGTGTGTGTTTGTGTGTGTGTGTGTTTTTTTTTTTTTTTTGCTGTCCTAACCTCTGTGCCACCTCAGCAGCAGTGCACCCACGCCGCTCATTCCGACACCCCGTCCACAGCCACAGCCCGGTGGACCCCGCCGCAGCCCCGGCTGGTAATCCACAGGGAGCAATCAATGTCAAGTCATCAAGAGGCACCCACTGGAGGAGACACTGCACTGCTGCCGAGTCACTTCGATGGTGTTCAGTGACGCCTGTTCTGATCTAACATATGCAGGACACCACCTACTAAGCCCCCTACTGACGACAATAATTGCTTAGTCGCGGAGCCGGCGTGAGTGAGCTCTCCCTCCGTAGGGCGCCACCACGTCCGTCCAGTGACAGCCCCCATGGACTTGCTGATACGGTGACCCCGACGGAACCAAACCAAGGCCACAGACATGGAGAGGACATCGAAATTGAGGTCACCATGAGAGCTGGGCATGAAGGGCCACAGAATTTGAGACATTTTTTTTTATGCTGATCGATGAGAATGAGGATGATTAAGATGATGCTACGGATTTCCATTTCAGTCTGAGAGACTACATGACAGGGCTGTACTACGTTTCCTTTCATAATATATCCTGGCGTCAACCAGGCCCGAGAGATACAGGCACCTGCAGTGTTGGTCAGGAAACGCATCCATTAAGTGGATGAAACTCGACTGTGTGGTCCCAGTCTTCCCAACTGAGTCCGCAGCAACTCAACTCTGGGTAGGAGCCGGTCGGGGCAGAAAAAGCCACATGACTCTGATGGGATTTGAACCCATGACCTCCCAGCCAGGAGTCCGCGACGCTAACCACTTTGCCACGGCGGCTGGTCGTCTATGTGTTTTTTCATCAAAAACTAATACAAGAGCCCATCATTATAGCTCTATTGTCCTTGGGTTGCAGACTGGCAACCAAGAATCAAAATTATCTGTAGTTCTCACCATTCTTTGAAGCACTCCTCTTTGCTTGCCCCTTCTAGTCATGGGCCTCTCAGCCATTATTCAAAATACTTTTGGTTCTTGGAGAGAAACGTGGAGCTCTTCAAGCACTACTTTAACTGGTCTGACTGGACTCGTGAACATTTCCATCCCCGGCTTCTGCTTCCGTAAAGGGTATAAGCGAAAGTGGCCAAAGGCCAAGGCATGACTGTATGGTGGATGGGGGAGAACTTGGACCCTTTGTTCAGCGAGGTAAGTTGTAGTGACATTGGCCTTGTGAAGACTAGTCAGTCAAGTCAAGTCAAGTCAAGTAAACTTTATTATCTCAATTTGAGAAATTAATTTGTGGTCACACACATTCACAGCAAATAAACAATAATTTAGTCACATTACCATTTTCTCACATATGACATACATTCATATAAAGAATTTGGATTTCAATTAAACATCTCCTCGGTTCATAAAATCAATGGACAGGGGAATAAAACTTTGTTTAAATCTGACACTTCTGCATTTAACCGATCGATATCTTCGTCCTGACTGAAGAAGGTCATACTGATTTGCAAGAACGTGGGTCTGGTCACACGCAATCTTCTTCGCTTTACAAACAACACGGCACCTGTACAGCTCACTCAGACTTTTTTGTCTCTCACACCAATTTTTTTTCCCCACGTTCACCACTTTCTCAAGCACATTTTCTTTCTACTCTTCACAGTCAACCCACCATACCAACACATAAATGAGAAAGTTAAAACAGATTCCAAGAAGCATGAATAAAATGTCCGAAGAATGTCAGTATTCACATGAAATGATCGCAGCTTGCGAAGACAATATAATCTGGTTTGACATTTTTTGTGGACATACTCAACATGGGATTTAAAATTCAGCTTATTATCTATAAAAGTTCCTAAATATATTTGTATGATTCAACACGTTCTACTTCAGCACCTTTGATAAAAAGTGGTGATACAGCTTTTGGATTCTTTCTAAAATCAGTCAACATTTCTTTTCTTTTTTTGTTACATTCAGATCAAGATAGTTATGATCGCACTAGTGTTGTATGAGTTCTGCTAGTGCTGACAGCTGGGGGCTGGTCATATATTGACTTTATCATTTTGTGAGGAAAAAGTTCCCACGCAAGTTGTGAGCAGTGAGTTTGGACTTCTCAGGTAGAAGATCAACCAATGACACATCCAGTGATCTTGAGGGAAAAAAAAAAAAAGAAAGAAGAAAGAAAAAAGCCACCTCTGAACATGGAAATTTGGCTGCATAGGAAGTGGTCTCTCCATATCAGCAGATGCCTGCATCTGATTCATGTACATATTGGGAATACAGTGAATGGTGTCTATCATCACCTTTATTCACATCACACAGGCATTTTAGGCTATTTTGGCCCAAACGTTGAGACAAAAGTCTGCGTAACATTCAACCAACTGCTGTTTTTTTTTTTTTTTTTTTCCGACTCTCTGCCAACTTTTTTTTAGTTTTTTTTTTTTTTTTTTTTTTTTTTTTTTTTTTCAAACCAAGGTCGTGTTGCAGAATTCAAGGGTTTGTAATGACAGAATAGTGGTTTTACTTACATTTTGGACAGAGCTGTTGGGGGTTCTTCTGTCTGCCCTTTATCAACAGCAAAGTTTAGTGGTTCCTGTCATAAGTCACTCTGGCATTTAGGTGTCTACAAGGTCAGTGCTCATGGAAAGTCACTCTGGCATTTAGGTGTCTACAAGGTCAGTGCTCATGGCTATGAACGCTTCATAAACTGCTGTCCAACCCAAAGAAATTTTCACAGTTCCATCCATGAATTTTTTTCTCGTGAACATACACAATCTAATCATCATCATCATCATCATCATCATCATCATCATCATCATCCATTTGGACGGCCCCAATCAACTGGTTGATTACCATGCCGTACTATGGAGGTTGTACTGAGATGGAAAGCTAATGTAGGATGATAAAAACCTATGACAGTGGGGAAAGATAAAAACTGGGGGGGAGTCCTACTCTATGTCGGTTTTATCAGCAGACTACTGTAATTTTCGCTCTTCATCTGGAAACGAGTTCCAGACTAGCTGATCCTGGTTCACCCTAATAATGAAACAGGCCCAAAAATAACTTTAAAAAAATCACAATTTTACTAGGGAAAGATGGGGTGGCGACCTAATCCTACCTACACTAACTATTTGTTAGTGTTTAGTTTTGTGGGACCCTTGACATGAGAGTGTCAAGGATTCCAGCCTTCATCTCCATCTCTGGCAGGTCGTTCCAGTCCCAGATGGTGTTTGGAAGGAACGCATGTTGTCGGTACTGTGTCCTACACTGCATTAGGCTGAGTTGCTGCTTGTGTCCCCTTCTCTGTCTGGTAGGAGCAGGTGTCAGCTTGTCTCTACATAAGGGACAATAGCCTGGCCTTCCAGAATTTGCTCCTTTGTCAGATCCACTTTTCCAAGTTTGCTTCAGAAAAAAAAAAAAAAAATTGTATTATTTCATTGATGACATGTAGAAAATTTCATTCCACAGATTACTTTTTGTTGAAACTTTTGCATGTGAAAGGAGTGGCTGAATTTCACATATGCATTTTTGTTTTGACAGAAAAATAAAAAGATTGGTAGCCCTTTGGTACAGGCCTTTGTAGATGTTCACTCACCTTCACTTCTGTTTGCATGCAGGTGGACATGTCAAAGGGAGTACTGGAGAAATGTGTGAACAAGACGTGCATGGCAGGGGCAGGCACTCTGCTGCTGGAGTTGGCATGCTGTCACATCTCTTGTCTGACCCGGTGTACGAGTTCTACACAGAACATGCCGTCAGAACGCTGGGGAAGTTCTGGTCTAACATGACAGGCTTGTTGGGTGAGTTGCCTGTGCAATTATATTTTTAGTAACCTTTTACCACCCCTATCTAACATGTACCAAACCACCCAGTCAACTTTCCAGAGCTGAGGAACTCATGAAAAAAAAAAGTAGTGTATCTAGGCACCGGCAGGTCAAAATTTCCTACCAGTCAGAAAGACATAATACCTACATCATTGAAAAAAGAAAGTGATACAAACACACAGAAAATCTTTTGATTTGATCTTTATTAGAACCAGAGATATTAGCATCAACCTGCAGACAAAATTCTCCACTTTTTGGCCATTTTTTTGCCAAATTTGAAAATATGTTGTATTTGAGCAACTCTTTATTGTCAAACTAATTCACTGAACAGCTTTAGGATTACAGGATCATTTTTTGCTATTGTGTAGATGAAGCCTATTTGATTGAAGCTTATATCTGTGTTCAGGTTGGTATACCATAAGGCCAAAGTTGTTGAATTTCTCATCAAAATGGCAAAATAGGCAAAACCTGCTCAAAATTTTGAACAACTGTAGAATCCATATAAATGTTATCATCTGATTTAAAACCTTTAAACTGCAATGTGTTCAGCTCATGGAGATCTTTAAAATAACACCACACAAGTATATATTTATTACATATTAAATTTTACCACCACCACCACCACAACCTCCTCCCCCGCCTCACCCCCCCCCTCCACCTCTTTTTCATCCTCCCACCCTGGGCCTTTCCTGTTCGTCCCTCCAGTTCCAGCATTGCACAAATGATCCATCTTGCCTGCTTACCACCAGTCAGCACATACGACATGTCAACAATCTTCAGTGAGTCAAGAGTTCACAGTTAGAGAAAACACAGGCATTTGTGAGCCTCATATTTTCTGCGAATGCTCATCAGTTGATCTGTTGGCAATGTCCAAAATCTTCCTTAGTTGTCCTAGTCAAGCAAGTGGTAATAACAAACCATCAGTTGATCTGTTGGCAATGTCCAAAATCTTCCTGTGATAGTTGTCCTAGTCAAGCAAGTGGTAATAACAAACCATCAGTTGATCTGTTGCAATGTCCAAAATCTTCCTGTGATAGTTGTCCTAGTCAAGCTAGTGGTAATGACAAACCATCAGTTGATCTGTTGGCAATGTCAAAATCTTCCTGTGATAATTGTCCTAGTCAAGCCAGTGGTAATGATAAACCATTGGTTGCTCTGTTGGCAGTGTCCAAAATCTTCCTGAGATAGTTGTCCTAGTCAAGTTAGTGGTAATGACAAACCTGGCATCAACTGTTGTGTTTTTAGAGGGCTGAGGTCATTTAAAGATTGTTCTTTTCTGGTGGCTTTGGGACATGAAAGTGATGACTGCCTTGGAGTCACTGATGGTAACCAGCACTTAACCAACATAAAAATTATTTTCATACACCACTGCTGCAGGGATGCCAGGCCTAATGTCTTTGAAATTCAAACTGAAATCTGGAACTTCAAACTGCATGTCTTCCTACTTGTCAGTGAAATTGTCTACAGGCCATAAAGTTTCTTGTCTTCTCCCTCATCCAGTTGCCAGAAAGGCATGTTGCAAATCAGCAAACCCAGTATCATGTAGACACTGGACATGGACTCATATGTAGACGCACCGACTCATATTCCAGGGGCAAACAACAGGAAAAAACAGCATTCACACAGTTAAAAGTATTACTGTAATAGGTAATCTGGTCCATCTAGCATACTCTTGCACTCTTCCTTACCACATGCATGTACACAGATAAATCACTCTACGCATACTGCAGACAAGGAAATGCAGAAAGAAGCTTATAAATTATTCATGTTTAGTTATTCATCAATTTAGATGGATAAATGAAACAGATAAATGAATAGGAGCTGGTGTAACATTTTCTTGATTATTGTATAATCTTGGAAAGAGATGGGGGGAGGGCTGATCTGTGAAGCATTTATTTATTCATTTATTCACTTATTCTTTTTTTTTTAATTTCTTATTTTTTATTCAAGTGATTTTCAATACCAACAGCAGTGCGAAAACAGAATCTCTTCATGAACATGATCCTTTAGCTTGTGCTCGCCACATTCACAAGCACATTGGTTAACTCCCTATGTGTTTCATGATTCTAACTTTGTAAGCCCATTATTTGTAAATACAAGTCATCAAAATCTAAAATTAATTAACATAACAACTGAATCTATTAAAAATAATCTCTGACTTGGTATGTTATTATGCTGATTGGAATTTTAGTAATTCGACCACAAAGATCGATCGACTCTGAACAAAGCACGAGTGTTAGCAACTTGTGAAAGAAGCACTGTCGATCACAGTACGAGTTTAAGCAGAACAGAGGGCATGATTCATAAGCTAATGAAATTGACTGCTGTTATGCGTGCTATATTTGCTAATAATATGGTTTGATATCACTTTAAATGTCGATACTTACCAATCGTTTTGAATAGCACTGAACATGGTGTGCACCTCGCTGGTTGAACACTCCACCATTTTTATCACAGCCAAAGTTGGTTAACCAATGACTGTCGCTCTTTTAAGTGAAAACTGTGCTTCCCCATGATGCAAAAGAGAAAATAACCAATCAAATTAGAAAGAGTAAAAATAGCTCTTTCCAGTGGATATAAGCTTCACATAGTTTTTGGTGCAATATTTGAGGTAGAAATTTTGCTTCAAAGTTTTCAATAGAAATGTTTAAACACTTCCTATCATCAAAATTAACATGATTTATATCATATTAAAGGAAAACAACCAAGGAATAATTCTGTGATATTTTTAAACTTGTATCCTTAATAGGGTGGCGAAGCTAAGATCGTGAATCGACCAACCCTTTTTTTTTCCAGCTGCCAAGTATCGGCAACGTGCGGTTGGTCAGCACCAATTACCAGTGTATTTTAAAAAAAATCATAAGAAAAGACTCACTCATTACGCATACAGACAATATACACCATTCATAAGAGAAATGTTTCATCATTGATTAATAAGCAGTTCCTTTCAAAACAATGCTTACACAAAAAAACGGAGCATTTGCAATGTGAAAACCATGAAAACATTAGGATCAGAGCAGTCTGGGGGAGAGTTTTTGCCTTAGGCTGCTGGTACCTACTGTATCTGCCAAACATGAACAAGTGCATCACGAGACAAAACATGTCTCGTTTCGACCTCTTAGGTCTTCTTCAGGCAAGATAAACAACACTCAGGACAACAAATCTGAAGAGATGAGCTGTCACATATCTCACTGAATTCAGCGTAAGATGGGCATGAAATCAACGCCCATCTTGTGCTGAATTCAATCAACTCCCATCTTGTGCCGAAATCAGTAAGATAAGTAATTGCTCATTTTTTCTCCTGATGTTTTTTTGTTGTCCTGAATGTTGTTTATTTTGCCTGAAGAAGATCTAGAGAGTTTGGCAGATACTGACCTTCATTTTGGTTAGATCTCCACCTGCAGTCCCCTCATTTTCAACTGCTTATGAAAATGGTGTAAAACAAAAAGAACAAAACTGCAATTACAAATTGCTTCACATTTTATATAAAAAAAAAAAAAAAAAGCTTTAAGCAGACTCTGTTCATGTGCTGTTTATAACGGGCATCTTATTGTTTATGCCAGTTACAGGGTGAAAAAAATTATGTTTGTCTCTGTGTTGTTAAAACTGATAACTTATTGTTTATACCTGGCTAGAGATGAAAAATGATGTCTTTTTTTTTAAGAGACTACATACTGTTGATGAACGTCACAAGGTGAAAAAAAAAAGGCTTTAAAACTTTTTTTCAGGTTGTTAGGAAGCAAACAGTAAATGACATCTGCAAGAACTGAAGCAGACAGTTCAGAATTTCATGTCTCCACACACAAGCCATCCAAAATGACTTTCATGGAAATGAAATGGAGAGTCGCCCTCGATGGGTGGATACGAATGGATAGGTGGTTTAAAAGGTCACAGATATCCAAGATTTCTAATACATGACCAATGCATTTTGGTGCAGGAGACACTGTTTATTTTTTTTTAATTGTTGTTCAATTATTCAGCCACCTAGCTGCAAACCTGGCACATTATGGGTTCCATGGCTTAGCTTATGTCGTGTCCCAGAGCTACCAAATGCTACACTGTTGGCTTAGCTTGGTATGATTTCATTGACATTGTTACACTTCTGCATTTTGTGATGGAATGCTTTGCCAAAAAACAAAAACTGAAAAAAAAAAAAAAAACTGCTTCACAGACATACTGGCAACTTAAATAAGCAGCCATTGTAGATCTGTAGGCAGCAGCCATGTTTCATAAAAAAAATTGTCAAGTTCAGGAAGAAGAAGAGAAAAGAGAAGACAAATCTGTAAGATAATCACAATTTTGCTGGTTTGTCGATTGGTTTTGGCCATTTTGATTTATTTGTAGATCGAGTCAAAACTACAGAAATAAAAACAAAAAGCAAAGTGTGACTGAAAGCTATGAAGTCTGACTCGTTGCATCACGTACTAGTGCTACACTGGAATTTTGATGACCCCACTTAAAATGTCAAAACACTTTGCTTTTGAGGCCTTGCCAGCTCTGTAGTCCACATGTAGTGACACTGTGATGAGACTGAAGGTGTTAGGTGTGTGTGTATGTGCTGTGTAGCAGACTTGTGTGGCTTGTTTCACTCCTTCAGTCTCTATGATACAATGTTTAATGTTAGAGGCTGGGAGTTTTGAACATTTATGTCCTGCCAGAGACATTTGCTTGTGGGGGTATTCAGTCCCGACCAACTACTACCAGTAGTTTAGTGTTCTATGGAGTCATTTCACACACTCATATTTCAGCAACTTAAAGAATGCATGAATGAGATTGTGGTTCTCTCTTCCTGACAATCACTGCAGTGTGTGTGTATTTCCAGGGCTTGGTTGATGTTAGGATCTGTTGCTATTCAGTTCAGTGTGTGTCGTTTATATCCTAGCCAACCACACAGCTCATATCAAGGCTGTTGATCCGGTTAAGATGGAAAAAACAAGACTGCACAAGCAGAGTGAAAACCGTAATAAAATCTACAATTGTAAACAAAATGAAATAAAAGCAAAAAAAACATGAACCACTGAACTCCACTGACGTGACCTGGTAGTAACGCAGTGTCTCCTGTTATGTGTCAGCTCATGACTGATGCTGGTTGTTACCAGCAGACTGCAGTGCTGGAGCTGTGGTAGTAATACAGTGTCTCCTGTTATGTGTCAGCTCATGACTGATGCTGGTTTATGTGTCAGTGTCTCATGACTGTCATGATGCTGGTTGTTACCAGCAGACTGCAGTGCTGGAGCTGTGGTAGTAATACAGTGTCTCCTGTTATGTGTCAGCTCATGACTGATGTTGGGTGTTACCAGCAGACTGCAGTGCTGGAGCTGTGGTGTAATACAGTGTCTCCTGCATGGAGCTGTGTTACCAGCAGACTGCAGTGTGAGCTGGGTGTAGCTGTATTGGGGAGTTGCAAAGAGTTGCATGGGAGCTGTTATGTGTCACTGAAGAGCCTGGGATGACGAGACAGGAAAAGCAAATGAGGAAATGGAAATGAGGAAAGAACAAAAGGAAATAGGAACGAACTAATAGGGTATGGGCATACTGATGCACTGTGTGTGTGTGTGTGTGTGTGTGTGTGTGTGTGTGTGTGTGTGTGTGTGTAATTAAGTCAGGGTAAGTGCAAAACCCTGCTGGTTAAGTTATTTTTGTTCACTGATGTTCTAATGGGCAAGTGAAAAGCAAGATAATTGTTTAGCTCTGCTCATATTCTCATACATGCAAGTATCATATGTACTGTTTTTTGGAACAAACATGTTTTTTAAGTCTGTCTTGAATGTGGTGAGAGAATGTGATTTCCAAGTGTGAAGAAGTATTTGTTCCATGTAGCTGAAGCTTTACAAAAGAAGTACTTTTTGCTCTTTGTTTATTTTTCAGTGTGGGCAGTTGCGGGAGACGAGTGTCAAAGGAAAAGGGGAACTAACTAATGTGAAAGTGTGTAGATGGGATGTAATTCAGACAGATGGTCTGATGTTGAAGAAAGTGTGTAGATGGGATGTAATTCAGACAGATGGTCTGATGTTGAAGAAAGTGTGTAGATGGGATGTAATTCAGACAGATGGTCTGATGTTGAAGAAAGTGTGTAGATGGGATGTAATTCAGACAGATGGTCTGATGTTGAAGAAAGTGTGTAGATGGGATGTAATTCAGACAGATGGTCTGATGTTGAAGAAAGTGTGTAGATGGGATGTCATTCAGACAGATGGTCTGATGTTGAACCTGAGATGACAGCACAGGAGAGTGTGGAAAATGTGTAGTGGATACTGTGACAGATTGGCCGCCAGTCAGTGATTGCAGAAGTGGTGTTGCATGTTCAGACTTGGAGGATCTAAAGACTGGTTTGACAGCACTGTTTGGAAGTCTGTGGAGAAGGTATTCAGGAAGGCTGGCAAGAAGAGAGAGTTACATTATGTATTTCAGGAGATGCAAAGGCGTGTACACCAAATTGTTGGTCACATTTGAAACAAAAGTGCCTGTGGATATGTCTGAAGCCTGAATTCAGGCAAGTTGATGTAGATTCAGGCAGACTACTGCTTGAAGAAGAAAATAGTCTATAAGATGAAGCCAAGCTTTAAAATAGATGTTTTGTATCTTTATATGGCCCAGTTGTCTTTCAGTTTTTCAGGCAAGACTTCAGACCACACAATGCACTCATGTTGGAAGTTAGTGAGGACCTGAAACTAGATGTATCGGTATATCTACAAATGCTAACAGACATGTTGTTGGAAAAATAGGACATGTCTTGAAATTTATCTGTCAGTAACCTGCCACTTTATTTATATTCATGCTGTCTCCATATGTATGGGTTTTTAGAGGATGCACATGTGCATGTGTTTAGAAAGAAAATGTTCAGTTTGTTTCCTTTTTTTCCAGGAAATGAGCCTTCACCCTCTGGCATACGTTTCGCCTGTATTTGCCCGCTCTGTTGTTGTCCCCTGGTGTTCGTTATTTTCCGCAGCTGTCTGCACGTGCTGCGTTAGTTCCCTCACACATTGAAACCTTGTTTTAAGTCAAGGCTGGCCAAAATAAATGGGCATTCCTGAGTGTCCAGTGAAATCTTAGCAGTAGTATGGGGTGTGGGAAACAATTCATTCACAAGACTAGGGTTGTGAACTGACCGCATTCCATTGATTTCACAAAAAAAATATAAATACTAGGAGCAGTTTTGGGTTGAAAAATGCAAATGCAAGAAGATGAAACTATTTCACAAGTGATCTTGATGATGATGTGGAAGAATGTTTGTGCTGTTGAAGTTGCCAACATTGTTGCTCATCGCAGTCTTTCTCACTGTTTTTCAGGCCATGTGATCAACCCAGACAGGGGAATGGGTGAACAAAAGGAGTGTTCTGAGGGCTGGCATGGACTCCTTTTACCAATACCTCATCAAGGGCAGACGCTTTCATAGCAGGCCATAAACTGACACACCTCACCTTTGAAGCGCCATGGTACATGCCATTCCATGTGATTCATGATTCAACATTTCATTGTCCATATGTTATGAAACTGATTTTTTAAAAATGGGAATATTTCATCTGCAGTGTAGCAGAAAGCAGAGTCAGTGAGAAGTGGACAGTAAAATGTTTAAAACATTTAATTCAGATATAAGGTATAAAACATAGTATATCATTTAAACTATAGTAAAGAACTTACTACAAAGATAAAACATCATACATCACATTTAAACTACAGTGAAAAACTTCCTGCAAAGATGTGATGATTGCTGAGATCATATGACATTTGGCATGAGCATTTACATGCAAACTGTATGGAGACCTTGTTCTGAGATGTTCCAACTAATGTAACTTCAAACTTCAAACTTTTTAGATGAGATCAATATTTTTCATATGATCAATATTTTTGATGTATCATATTAAGATATGGACTGTGATAATATATTGTTGAGATTAGTATTCAATATTCCAGAATTTGCTCTTTTTTTTCCACTTTGACCTACCTTCTCTTTAAAAGGTTTGAATTTTAATCTTAGTTTTTGATTTGTACCTGACATAGTCTCCTGGCTGGCTAGACTATCCCATGAATTGTGGCCATGGTCAGGGCTGCCTGTCTCAGCGGTGTTCTCTTCATCACTGCATGGCTTGGTGTCCATTTCTCTTCCTCTGTTTGGTTTATGAGCTGTGGCTCCATGGCTTAGCTGAATTAATGCAACTTTTATTAAGGACATAGTGCAGCTTTTAACGATGCTAATGTTTTAGGCAAAGCTGTCTGAGGATGGATACTCTTTTTTTGTAATAAACATTTTATTGCATTTTTTTTAAAACAATAACACATACACATAAACGAAGAAAAAAAGAAATGGGAAAGGGGAACATCGAGTGGGTAGTGGGGGGAAAGGAGAAGGGGCATATACGGAAGGGGATAATCTAAGATTATCATACTCCTGAAAATAACATCATCATCAATAGTAATAGTAACAGTAATAGCATCTCAATAATAACAACAGTACCTAGAACAATGACGAGGACAGCATGACTATCAAGCTGGAGGAAAAAAAAAAGGGGGGGGGGGGGGGGGGGGGGGGGGATGGATACTCTTACTCATGCTAGTTCCATGACCCTGCTATTACTGCAGTCTGTAGGCCGCTGTGGCAGTGGGATAAATTATCCCCCCACCCCCTTACTATTATCTCCTTCCCCCCTTGAGAGTTGGATGAATCAGTCAGCATTGAAATCTGCAGCTTTGCACAAAAAAAAAGTCACCAAGCCTCATGAGAAAATTGTTCAGTCGTCTGGGCTGCCTCTCAGATAACCCAGTATGCTAGCTTTTTTTGTTTGCTGGTCAGAGAGGTCAGTCTGCTTTGTGCACTTGGTCTAAGAACCATCTGGCAGCAGACAGCCCACAGCGAACCATCTGGTTTGTCAGCTGTGTGTGGCAGACAGCCCACAGCGAACCATCTGGTTGTCAGCTGTGTGTGGCAGACAGCCCGCAGCGAACCCATGGTTGTCAGCTGTGTGTGCCCACAGCAAACCATCTGGTTGTCAGCTGTGTGTGCAGACAGCCCACAGCGAACATCTGGAACCATCTGTGTGTCAGCTGTGTGTGGCAGACAGCCACAGCAAACCATCTGGTTGTCAGCTGTGTGTGGCAGACAGCCCGCAGCAAACCATCTGGTTGTCAGCCAGACAGCGAACCATCTGGTTGTCAGCTGTGTGTGTCAGACAGCCCAGCAAACCAGTCAGCTGTGTGTGTCAGACAGCCCGCAGCGAACCATCTGGTTGTCAGCTGTGTGTGCAGACAGACAGCAAACCCCAGACAGCCAGCAAACCATCTGGTTGTCAGCTGTGTGTGTCAGACAGACAGCGCAGCGAACCATCTGGTTGTCAGCTGTGTGTGGCAGACAGCCAGCCTGTGAAGGAGAGGCAGACACATCAGCAGGAAGTAGTAAATGGCTTCTGCATTTGCCAGCTAACTGTAATAGTGAAAGGCAAGATACTGGTTTTCTCCCACTTGACCTACCACCAGTCTTCTGGTTGAGACAGTAAGCCAAGGTTGTGTGGGGGAAGTATGTCACTTAGGCGTGTAAACAGTCCCATGGCAGCAGGGGAATGGTTTCTGACCAAAGAATTGCACTTCATTGGGCCAAGAAAGGAAAATGTGTCATACTGTGGTGACACACAGTCCTAGGAGAGAACAACCTGTCTTTCAGTCTGTTGTGATGTTGAAGTCACACAGTGCAATATTCAAGTCACAGGATTGTGAGGTCTGGTTCTTTGAAGCTGTTTACATGTTTATTCCATGAGATATTGTGACTGTGGTCAAGTCAGTTTAATTATGCATACATTACTGTGGTGCAGGTGTAGGCAGGAGTTATATCCCTGTACTAAAGGAAACACGATTCCAGATTTGGTCCAAATGCAAAATAAGAGCAATGGCCGAGTGATTTTCTGATTATTTCCTTTAGAGCACACTGTGCTGTGGCTGTTGTATTGAAATCTGTCCTGTTTTCTGACAGCTATGTATACTTTTGTCTTTTTGTAGTAGATTAATGTGTGTGTTCCACCGGGGTACATGCTTATGCATGACACTGCCTGAATAGTGAGGCCAAAATAAACGAAATTCTCCCCATGCTAAATTCACTTCTGACCCTGAAGTTACTAGTGATAGTAGGTAAGTCTGCAGAAAATGAAAACGGAATTGCATTACAGCCCTCCCTTCTTTTGCACACTTAAATGAAGCTGTTCACTAATATTGAGGAAGAGAATGACCTATTGAAGACTTTTTTTCAGTAAAGGCAGCCAGTCACTGCAAAGGCCTCACATCACAAGCTCTGAATCAACCGTGAAAGTGGGCAGATGTTAAATTCTGTCATCGGTCATTGTGTAGTTCCCATCAGAGGAAAATTCTACTGCATGTTCACTGAATGTTCTTCTTAGTTTAGTAGATGTTTTGTTGAAGACTCACTCCTCCCTGTAGCTGGCTGTGAACACTCAAACAAGTGCTCGTGTTTGGAGATTACCGTTTCCAGCTGTATCTTCCATACATACCGGTGTGAGGTAACCTGAAAAGTACAGTGACCCTTCACTGCTGAGTTGCTGTGTGGACACACATGTCGACCATTTTGCCATCATGGATGTGACAGCTGTTTTAGTGTATGTGTGTTACAGCAGCACAGTTGATGTTGTCAAATGATGCGAGGAGGGGATAAGAAAGAAGGTTATCCACTGTAAATAGAAGACTTTGTAAGTAACCTGTGAAGACATTGATCGGTCTCCATTCTTCCTGCAGTCTTCGAGGCAAGTGTCTGCCTTACTCAGGGTGAGGGACTAATTGAACTGCTTGTTGCTGGTCTCTTGTGTGTGTTTGGGGTGGATCATGCTGAACAAAATCTGCCTTGTAATCAGGTCATGTGTGAAAATGGAGAGTGCGTCTGGTCTGTCGAAAAATGTATGTGGTGTTAGTGCAAATGTTAATTGGTGTGAATAGGGTTGGGATACAAATGGCTCATGACAAATCCCCAGTCTTAACACAAAAACTAGGTTTCATTAGCATGTGATACATACAGCATTAGATGCATAGATGGCCTCCTTTTGTCTGGGAATCGGTGTATGAAGAAATGTTTCGAAAAGTTACTGTACATGTTAGAAAATGCCATCTGTGTTTAATGTCATCTTGACTGATACAAGCAACTGAATTCTGTTGATTCCCTTTCCCCATCCCCCTGATCAGTTCCCGCCCTCCCCTCCCTCTAAAAGGATGATGATTTACACTTGAAAAAGCTGTGTTACATGAAAACTGGTTACATTTTGTTATTTTGCCGAGATCATGCAAGATGAATTGCATGTACCCTATAAAATGCATGGGGCTTAAGTTTGTAGCATTAATATGTATAGAGTCCAGTTGTGTAGGGTGAAATTGTACTGGAGAAATTTTTTTGGGAAAGGCTACAAGACAGCTTTTTTGGGTAACCTTGTCACATCTGGGGGTTAATGTGTAAGTAGGTAGGAAAGGGTGGAGTTTCACACATTTAAGGGTAAAAACATTACATGTGAGGAGAGCATTTTTGAAAATTTCATTTCTGTTTTCTTGGTTTTAGGTTCACATTACTGAAAAAAAACTTTACATTAGGTATGCTAGTAAGTCCACCTCAGGTTAACATTGGGCAAGATGTCTCCTTTTTTTTCTTCATATCCTAATGACTAAGCTTCCTTGTCAGTATTTGTGCAAGCATCTCGCTTTTTTTTTTTTTTTTTTTTTTCTCCAGGAGCAGTTTCTTTGTTTCAGTGGGAAGTTGGTTTGTGCTGCAACTGACTTGCCAGACACTGGTGACCCTGTAGTGGAACCTGTTATGTGGTTACAAAATGATGCAAGAGATGTTTAGAGCTCTGGGCTTGTTTATCATTTAGTGTTTGCACATCCTGTTATTTCCTATTCTGTCTGTTCAGAGAAGGTTTAAGCATCATCTCCGATGTCTGACCAGGAGATTTCATGAATGGCAGACCCATCAGCTTATGTCACAGCCTGGGCAAGTGTAATTTGAATCACTTGGGATATTTTTGCCCTGAAAGGCTCCTACCCAGAGTTGAATTTGCTGTGGGCTCTATTGGGAAGACTAGAAATACACCGTTGAGTTTCATCCACTTAACAAAACACACCTCTGAGAGTGTTGGTCAAGTTTCCTGACCAACACTGCAGGTGTCTGTACTTCTCAGGCCTGGTTGGTGCTGGAATGTATTATGAAAGTACGCTGTACGTTGTCAGATTACAGCCCTGTCACACAGTGTCAGGCCAGAAAGGGACTCCATAGCATCATCTTCATCCTGATCCTCACTGATCTGCACAAATTTTTAATGTCTTTGGCTGCATCTGCTGCACTATCAAGGTGACCTCTATTTCAGTTTCCTGTCTATGTTTGTGCCCTTGGTGAGTTTGTATTGAAGTCATTGGTGTCAGCAAAGTCATTGGTATCAGCATGTTCATTGGTATCAGCAAGTTCAGTGGTGTCAGCATGTTCATTGGTATCAGCATGTTCATTGGTGTCAGCATGTTCATTGGTATCAGCATGTTCATTGGTGTGTCAGCAAGTGTCTGTCAGTGGACTGTCACTGGACAGGTGTGGTGGCATCGCCCACAGTGGGACTGTCTCTCACGCTGGCTTCTGACTAAGTAGTGATTGTAGTCTGGCACCACTGATTCTATTGAAATGACTTGGCAGCAGTGCAGTGCCTCTTCTGCTGGATAGTGCCATGATCACTTTCTTCTGACCACTCGCTGTGGATTGCCGGTTTTCTGGGCAGTGGTGGGACAAACCAGGTTCTGATGTGGGTACTGAGCTGTAAAGAGTGGCATGGGCATAATGCCGCTCAAGTTGCACAGAAGGAGACAGTATCCTCCTCCAAGTTCGGATGGGATCTACATTTTTTTTTTTAATCAATGGTCAGGATCCATCTCTTTCTTGGCTTTCCAGAGATGATCCACAGAGGGAGAGCAGAGTAGTGATGCCATAATCAGTGGGGGTTGTTTCTTCTTGTTTCTTGTTGCTTAAGTGCAGAACTGGCGTTTCCGGTCTTCCTATTAGAAAAGTGAAATCCACTCTGTTATTGCTGCCTGTTCTATCAGTTTCAACTGATTGCTTGATCATTTGGTCATATGAGGTTCAGCCTGACTGAGAGTCATCAAGTAGTCTCCAGAGACTGGGGATGGCACTTATGAATCATGCTTTATTTACTCATCTGAAGTGCAGCTCCATGAATGTCCTGTGTTGAATTTTTTGTCTCCATGTTGTTGAGAGCTCTGGGATTCACTCTGGTACAGAAGAGTTTTTGAAGGAAATCTGTTTATTATTTTATTTGACCTTAATGTTATCAAGTTAAACACATTTTTAAAGTCCGCTCATTCCGACCCCCTGTCCACAGCCACGGCCCGGTCGACCCCGCCGCAGCCCGGCACCAGCAATCCACAGGTGCAGTCAATGTCAAGCCGTCAAGAGGCAACCCACCGGAGGAGACACTGCACTGCTGCCGAGTCACTTCAGTGGTGTTCAGTGGCGCCTGTTCATCCAACATACGCAGGGCACCACTACTAAGCCCCCTACGGACGACAATAATTGTTTAGTCGCGGAGCCGGCATGAGTGAGCTGTCCCTCCGGAGGGCGCCACCACGTCCGTCCAACGACAGCCCCCATGGACTCGCCGATACCGGTGACCCCGACGGAACCAAACCAAAAGCCACAGACGTGGAGAGGACATCGAAACTGAGGTCACCATGAGAGCAGGGCAGGGCATGAAGGGCCACAGAATTTGAGACTTTTTTTTTTTATGCTGATCGATGAGAATGAGGATGATTATGATGATGCTACGGATTTCCATTTCGGTCTGAGACTACATGACAGGGGCTGTACTCTACGCTTCCTTTCATAATATATCCCGGCGTCAACCAGGGCCCGAGAGATACAGACACCTGCAGTGTTGGTCAGGAAATTTGAGCAACACTCTCAGAAACGCATCCATTTAGTGGATGAGACTCGACTGTGTGGTCCCAGTCTTCCCAACTGAGTCCGCAGCAAACTCAACTCTGGGTAGGAGCCGGTCGGGGCAGAAAAACCCACATGACTTCTGATGGGATTCGAACCACGACCTCCCAGCCGGAGTCCGCGACGCTAACCACTTCGCCACGGCGGCTGGTTCGCTGTTGAAATCTTACTTCTTTTCATAAACTGACTAAGCCTTTTTCAAGGTTAATTTACAAATTTAGCAAATGAATAGAAAAATTGACTAAAAGATGGAACTGCCTTCACCTCACTCACTTGGTCATGGAGTCACAGTAATCAAGGGTAAAAACAGGAAAGTGAGGGATGGGTCTGGAACAGAAATGCAACAGGTGTGCCAGATGGGTTTGTGGCCCAGTGGCAAGGAAGTTTACAACATTGGATGAATCATGAAATGGCACACAAGACCAGACAGTGTCATCCAGAAATCTGGATAAACAACATTCACACAAAAAAAAGGCGGCAGAAATAAAGAGTAGAGAGAAAGTACAAGCAATGCACTCATTTTTTTTTCTGCTGAAGTTTCGATGGAATGATATTCATAAATAAAAGAGACAGAAGTAAAGAATAAATGTAAACAATACACTGTTTTAGTTTTCTTTCTGCAGAAATTTGGATGGAATAATATTCATAAATAAAAGAGGCAGAAATAAAGAATAGATAAAGTGTAAAAACAATGCTGTCATTTGGATGGAATAATATTCATAAAATAAAGAGGCAGAAAAATAAAGTGTAAACAGTTCACCGTTTTTGTTTTATTTCTTAATCTTCGATAAAGTGAAATAAATCTTGGTTTAAATGTCGGAAAGTTCAAAAAGGAAATATGGCCAAATTCTGTTAAGCCATGTTCCAATGCATAAAACAATAACTTGTTTGTCCAGTTGGTTCCTCAAAAAAATGCCACATTTTCACTCTGTTCTTTGTGGTAGGTTTTGCCCTTTTCTGTAGAATTTGATTATGTATGTGAAAAGTACAGGGTGTATTCATTGCATTGTGCAGCGAATCGTTGTTTTATTCATATGTCCAAAATTGTGGCCTGGACTGTACCTTGTTATTGAATTAATTGGATGTCATGTTTATGTAATGAGTATGTGTGTTTTTTTCTCCATTATGTAAAGTCTCAAAATGGTGAAAAAGCCCAGAGTTGTCTGCTCAGCTATTATGGTTTCTTTGCTTAAAAAAAAAAAAAAAAAGTTTGGCCCACCATATGGTTTTATTGGTCAAGTAATGAGCATCGATGTTCATATTGCAATTTAATCTGAAAGTTTAAAAACTTTTTTCCCTAAAACGTTTGTAGGCCATATTGTCGTCGTTGCACTGGCTCTGTCAACATTATGACTGATGTTTGGGGGGCAGAAAAAAAACCTTGCTGTGCTTGTCTGGCAGTGGGAAGGCCTGGTCATACCGTGGTTGATAATGATTGAGGATTGGTCAGTGGTCGGATGAATGGTGGCCATGTGGAAATTGGTAATGAGCGAAAGCTTCTGGAAAATGTGCGTTCGTATTGCAAAGATATCTTGACTCTCAAGTATGTTCATTGATGTTCATTGGTGACCGTTTTTCCTCCACCTTGGTTTAGGTCAGTTGTTTTTTTTATGGTTTGTCTGGTAAAATGTCTGTGTTATTGACCATGTCTTTTAGACTGAGTTACACTGCTGCCTCTGGTATGCCAAAGCAATAATGGTTTTCACCATGTTGATGGACGCTCTGTGTCAACTATAATTCTGGATGTGGAAGTCATTCATGCTAAAATTAACTACAAACATGAAACGGCAGAAAGATTGTTGTTGTTGTCTGATTTT
>JADBJO010011880.1:0-5000 GCA_016801955.1 Conus betulinus
TCCACTTTGGCTCTTCGGAGGGGGTGGGGGGGGGGGGGGGGGGGGGGGGGGGGGGGGGGGGGGGGGGGGGGGGGGGGGGGGTGGCAATGTTACTGAAGGTGGATTAACGAAACGCCTTTCCCTTGTCTGCCGTGGAAGCCCATACTGGAATCAAATAATCTACGTGAAGAAAAAAAATGGCACGACATAATAAAACGGCGTCTATATCTATATATTAGAAAAAAAAATAAATAAAAAAACCCCCCCCCCCCCTCCTGCCTGTTGACGTGGCCCAGCTCACTCTCTTTCTGCAGCATGAGTGGCAGGCCATACCGCGGGACACTCTTCGGACCCTGGTGGACTCCATGCGTCGACGTTGTGCCTCTTGACTGACGGCAAACGGTGGCTACACTCGATACTGAATGGTGCAGTTTTCAGTTGTGGCTTATGTGACGATCCTGAGGAAGGGTGATTGGACATTACAGCCCGCTGTCGGCGTTTGATTTGTTGATTTCGTGCAATGGTCCAATGAATTTGTTCTTGAATACATTTGGAAGATTTTGCGTCCATTCTTCTTAACATTGGCTGTAGTGTTTTGGTCTGGGAAACAGCGTTGGCAATGGCCCTTAACTTTTTGCCAGTAGTATATATATATATATATATATATATATATATATATATATATATATATATATATATATATATATATAAGATAGCGTCTTCCTGCATTGGATTCAAACAACTACGAGGTATGCTTCTATGTTTAGATTTTGAAAACAAACAAACAACATTCGGTTGATTGAAATTTTATGTTTTAAAGCCTAAAGAAGTTTATGGTTTCGGTAATGATATAATATGTCAATGTATTAACACCTTTCAGGAAATATCGTTACAATTTCTGTTGATGTTAACTGTACATGATGGTTTGAAAGTGCAAATGGCTGCACGGAAATGCTATATCACCGTATTACCATGCTTTTTTTCGAGACACACTAGCTTCAATTGTAAGAGGTGATAAAGATATAAACGTTGTTTAAACATGGTGAGCATTTTTTTTTTCATTGATGATACTCAATTGATAAATGAAGGAGTCGAGTGTCTTTTCAAAGATCAATTCAAATGTTAAATACATTAATAAACGTCACTGGATTACTTTTGAATAAACACACACACACACACACACACACACACACACACACACACACACACACACACACACACACACAAGCGTGCGCGCATGCGGGCCTGGCTAGGAAAGACACTAGCAGCCTAACTAGGAAATAATGGTGCATTTAAAAAATGTCTGTCACATCATACTTTTATATGGGATCCAAAGTAAACAAAAATGTGGTGTCCTGTTTATGCCAAATTTAGAGAATGTGAATCTAACATCTACACTGAACAAATTCTTTGATGTTCTTCAAACAACAAAAAAAATAGATCACAATTAACATCTAGGACAGTACAAACAAAGAACGAAGAGAGACGTATCTGACGTCCCTCTTCGTTCTTTGTTTGTACTGTCCTAAATGTTATATGATTTATTATTTTTGTTTGCTTGAAGAAGACCCAAGAGGTCGAAATGCATCTTGTCCTGTGCTTTGTTTGTCAATGTCCTTGGCGGTAACCAACCCCCTCTCTTTCTAAATTTTGCTTCGTTCTCCGCCATCAGTCGATCCATTTTGAAAAATTCCTTGATGTTCAAATATTGCTCGAAGCTTGGCCCAAAGGTGTATAGTACAGCTCTTTAGAGAATTGATGACTTGAAATCTTTAATCTTATATAAGCTGGTGTATCTGTGGATATTGCTCCACAGTTTCCCAGATGGTTTTATTAATACAATTTAGTTACATTGCCATCCATTTATGTGGAAAGAAATAACAAACGAAGAAACAGACAAACAAATATGACAAGCAGAAAGACGCCACTCGGTTTGAAAGTAGAAAGACGGGTAGTTATGGGTCTAAAAGATGATGGACTTGTTATACAAATATAAACACTGTCCTTCAGCTTTAAAACTCACCTGTTAAGAAAACACAGCTAACAAACGGAAAGATGTTTGCATCCCTCGATACCCACCTTGAATGCTACAAACTGTTTTGTCCGTGTTTGAAAAACAGTGAAAAACCAACGGTGTGTTTTGAATTATTAATACATATTTTTTGTATAATGTAGAACATAAAATGTCATGCAAACTTCTTGCTGAGCAAATTACGTAGTAAGATAGTTTTTAGTGAGTGAAAAATTAACGGCACGAATAATTTGCATAAAAATGGTGTCCGTTTTATCCTGCGTTTTCTCTCAAAACAGATGGCATTTCTTAGAATGCGTCATTCAAATGAAAATATCTTTATATTGCTTTGATTATTTATACTGTATGTATAAGATCTTTAAAAAAAAATCAATAACAAATGTGATAAGCAGATCAAAGGTTATGATCCACAAGACACGACTCTCGAATTACGTGAATCACCATGTATTATTCGCAAATATTATCGTATTTCTCAAAGTTATGCATGAAGCTCAAACAGGAATAATAATAATAATATTAATAATAATAATATTAATAATAATAATAGTATATATAACAATACGCATCATCATCATAACAATAGCAGCAGCAACAACAACAACAACACAGAAAACAATGATAACAATAATGAGGATGAAAAATAATTAAAAAAAAAAACAAAACAAAACTGCTACTAAGGAGAAGGAGAAGAGTAACGTAAATGATGATGAAAAATGAATGTGATAATAGAGAGGATGATGAAGATGATGTTGATCTTCAACATCTACGTTACTATTACGATTATGATGATTGTTGTTATTGTCATTAATATTGTTGTTATCCTTGTTATTTTCATGATTAATATAACTACCATGCTTTTTCTTATCATAATTACTTTTCCTATTATTATTATTATTATTATTATAATGATAAACTACTATTATTTTAATTTTCTTCGTCGTCTTCCTATTGTTATCAAAAAGCAGAGAACTCTTAATCCCACAAGAAAACACGTATACGTCCACATTTTGTATTTGTTTCTGTTCGTCCACGTGCCCGTCTGTATGTATTCAAGATCCAAAAGGTTGTGCCATCCTCCAATAATGCTAGTTTATATTTGTTCATTTCTCCAATTGTTGTTGCTTCAAAAGCTCTGGTGGAATTCCATCGACTCATGCAGCCTTACCCTTTTCCAGCTGCTCTATGGCTTTTGTGGTCTTTTCAATGGTGAGTAAGTCGTTCAGTTCCGGTCTTATTGATTTTCGGGGAATATAGCGAATTACCTTATTCATAGGCACAGCAGTTAGCGCTGAAGGGAGCCTGGAAGTGCTCTGACCAATGGCCTAGGATTGACGTCTTGTTCATGACAAGCGTCTGGCCATATGAGCTGTCCCATATGTAGGAATGTACGCCACCTTTACGTTTCGTAGAAACCCATGAGTTCATTGGTGTCTGAAATGGGTTTTCTCTGTAAGGTTGACTTACCGCTCATTCACAATCTCTCGAAGGTTGCGCTGGAGGTTGAAGCATACTTATCGGAAGGCAGCTTTCTTTTCAGGACAAGACGGATGAGCCAAGTTAGTCTTCTATATCTGTTCAACACGTTGCCTTCAGACCTACACTTGTCTCAGATTTCTACAAATGACTAATATTTTGCCTTGCTATCATATGACCTCAGTGCTATCAGACAAACGGATGCAAAATTGATACACAGCTTAGTAGTACAACATCAGTGCATGGCACGTCATGTACACCATACGTCGACAGAAATAAAAGATTTCAGGGCAAAAGATATTGACAAATATGGTAAATGTCTAGATAATAGCCAGGGTAGACTTCGTAAGGAAAAACATTCATCTGCAACACAATTCAATGGTGAAGAGCATGCGCTTGACACAGTATTGGCACCACACACACACACACACACACACACACACACGCACACGCACACGCACACACACACACACACATAGTAACAAAGACTTCAAGGAAATCCGAAACTATGAACTGATGCAAAAGTGTCTTAACTTTGATGAAGGTGTCATAACCATTTTCAAATAGTTTCTAGAAATGTGCTAACTACTCACGAGTCGTGCTTATATCTCTGTTTCAACTATTCATTTTCTTCTCAATAATGAAAAGAATGTTTCTCTGAGCGAGAGCCCATTACGTAGTACACACAAATATTGAAGCTCGCATTGACATAAGTCAACAATTCATTGATCGACACACTGCTCAGGTAGAAATTATGGTGCCGTCGGCCGGCGTTCATTTCTGGCAAAAGAAGCCAACTAATTCGAGCCACAGCTAAAGGAGCGATACAGACAATAAACAGGATGGAAGTACCAACCAACATCTTCGTGAGGGCTACTTCACGGGCAGAGATGGAGGAGGAAGTTTGGATACGCCACGTCACTATCTGACGAAGTTTCACAATAGTAATTACTGTTGATGTTACAGTCAAAATCATCACACCTCCAGGCAGTCCAGCACCAAAAAATAAACCATCTACATAATCCACCAACTCTTTATGTTTTTCATACATTTTTCCAGTAACTTCGACTCTTTCCGTTAGACCAGTCTGAGGATTATAAATGCATCCTATATGGAATCGGAATGTTGCGATGAAATGCAAGCTTACTACCAGCACATTTATGACAACGATAATTGCTACCATTGTTGTATTACGCATCAGAGATTGAAATTGGAGTGGTTTCAGGACACAGTAGCATCTTTCACAAGCTATGATGGCAGTCAGAACTTGAGAAACATTAAGAAAACCAAGCAGACCGGACAAGTGGTTGTTGGTTGAAAAGATAATCATGAAACCGTATTTTTCTTTTGTTGTGAACTGCAAATACGCTTGTTCAGCATGGTGACACATCGCCACAATTAAGTACAGTTCGTCAGCTAATGCCAAAGCAAAGAGACACAGGTTGACACGATCCTTGAAACCCTGTTTACAGAACACTGCCATGTTGATGACGTTTCCAGGCCCACCAATCAGAAA
>JADBJO010011880.1:10000-27500 GCA_016801955.1 Conus betulinus
ACTCATAGGATGGACCAGAACATTGACAAGTACCGCGTCTCCATCCGATCGAAGTAATGGTGGTGGTCCATTTTCTCATTTCGCCTGGATTTGGCCGTTCAGCAAACCTGGCACTTGCACCGGGCCACGCCCACTGGAGAAGAAAACCCCCTAGATCTTCTTGCTGTGCGACGAGCCATTGCCACTGTCTACCTGTCTAGATCAGTGAAGCAGCATCGCGTGGGACGTCCACTTGGTCGCCCTGCCCAGCTGGACAAGCGAGTTGCACTGACCCTTTGCTTTGACGGCAGAGATCATCTTGTGGAGCGTGTTCAGAAGCGACTCAGGTGTGCTTCCTGTGGCAAGAAGAGCAGTTACAAGTGCACCAAGTGCAATGTGGGCCTTCATGCCAGATGTTTTGCCCTTTCACACAGATGGCTGATCAATAACAGTATGCTTACGAAGACACGATGAATGAACTACGTCAGTTTGCTGTGACTCCACTATGAGTAAAATGCTCTTTTTGTTCGTTTTGTGTTCAGTTATGTACAATTAATCTGTCAACAATCTAGTCGATAATACTTTTTCATGTTTTGATGCAAAATTCAAGAATACATTTGGCTGAACTATGATTTCAAATGAGTTCTGTGTCTTTGTATGTATCATGAAAACCTGTACCCTCTCGTGCCTAGCGTCCCTATAGTGGGACGGTAGGTTTTATATGTCTAAAACACAAACCGATGAGAAAAATGTAAAACCACCTCAAACCTCGATACTTGCATATATTGTACACCCCTGAATACACAAAAACCAAAGATAATGGGGTGTTGAATTACACAAAAACCAAAGAAACAAGTCAACTACAGCTTGAACATACATAACGGGTCCTGTAACAGCTTGAGAGTTGTATGTTGAACTGCTTCTCAGATAAACATGTTTTTTTAGATTATCCTGAATTTTCTTGAAATCATATCTCCAGAAAATTTAAGGCTCAATGAAAATGACGAAAACTCGTGTGTGAATGACTAAGAAGGATGATTTATTTTCGAGAACACTTTATGGTAAAATAAACAGTCATGAAGACACCTATTTAAATTAGGTTCTATCTTCGTCTTCATGAAAGCAGAACCGCTGAGATCAAGGTAACTATGCATTGTAAGTAAAATGGACACCCGCGAGATGGATCGAGAGAAGAAAATACAGGCCTGACACAACATCGAGGCACGACATCGTGGAGAAAGGGTAATCACTACAGGTCTTAAAGAGTATCCCCGTCTTCAGCCTCTCTCTCTCCTTCTCTCTCCCTCTCTCTCTCTCTCCTCTCTCCTCTCCCTCTTCTCTCTCTCTCTCTCTCCTCTCTCTCTCTCTCTCTCTCTCTCCTCTGTTTGTGGTGTGTGTGTGTGTGGTGTGTGTGTGCGTGAGAGAGAGAGAGAGAGAGAGAGAGAGAGAGAGAGAGAGAGAGAGAGAGAGAGAGAACGTTGCGCGCGCGAATGTGTGTAAGCATGGATGAGTGCGTCCATGTATGCGCACATGTGTGTAACCATATAATTATGTGTGCATCGATCCAGGCGCTTATATGTCCATATGCGAGGGATATGCGCGCGCGCGCGCGCGCGCGCACGTGTGTGTGTGTGTGTGTGTGTGTGTGTGTGTGTGTGTGTGTGTGTGTGTGTGTGTGTGTGTAAGCTCTTGCGTCGTCGCGACTCTCTCTCTCTCTCTCTCTCCTCTCTCTCTCTCTCTCTCTCTCTCTCTCTCTCCCCTCTCTCTCCTCTCTCTCTCTCTCTCTCTCTCTCTCTCTCGGGGAGGGTGTGCGTGTGTGCGTGCGTGCGTGTGTGCGTACATACGTGCGTGTGTGCGCGTGCACGCTTGCGTGTTTGTGTGTGTGTGTGTGTGTGCTCGTGCTTGCATGCGTGCGCGCGCGCGCGCGCGCGCGCGTGTGTGCATGTATGTTTGTGTATGTGCTGTGTGTGTGTGTGTGTGTGTGTGTGTGTGTGTGTGTGTGTGTGTGTGTGTGTGTGTGTGTGTGTGTGTGTGTACGTACATACGTACGTACGTATATACGTATATATATATATATATATACGTATATATATATATATATATATATATATATATATATATATATATATATATATATATATATATATATATATATATATATATATGCATTTTATGTATGTATGCATGTATGTATGGATGTACGCCCGCACGTACGTACGTACGTACGTACGTATGCATGTATGTGTGTATGCGTGTATGTATGCATTTATGTGTGTGTGTGTGTGTGTGTGTGTGTGTGTGTGTGTGTGTGTGTGTGTGTGTGTGTGTGTGTGTGTGTGTGTGTGTGTATGTAAGCTTGTATGTATGCATGCATGTGTGTATGCCTGAAACTATGTGTGTATATATGTTTGTATTATCTACACGTGAATGCACAACCACACACACACACACACACACACACACACACACACACACACACACACACACACACACACACACACACATCACACACACACACACACACACACACACACACACACACACACACACACACACACACACACACACACACAGAGAGAGAGAGACAGAGAGACAGAGAGACAGAGAGAGAGAGAGTTCAGTTACACGTAAACAAAAGGATGATGACATTAATGAGTATTTACAGACAGTGTTTACATGCTGGGAGGGCAAGGGAGGACTTAATATGCGCCATTGTTGAAACTATAAAAGTTAATGCTGCTGCTATGTTGCCGGGAATGCATTCCTGGTCGTAAGTTCAGACTATGATAATTTGATTCGTAATGGTTGCTTTTGAACTCGTTTCCTTGTCTTCTCTAGTTATTTCTAGCAGAAGTAGTAGTGGCCGTGGTAGCAGCAGCAGCAGCAGCAGCAGCAGCAGTAGTAGTAGTAGTAGTAGTAGTTGTAGTTGTAGTTGTAGTTGTTGTAGTAGTAGTAGTAGTAGTAGTAGTTGTTGTTGTTGTTGTTGTTGTTGTAATAGTTGAAGCAGTAGCAGCAGCAGCAGCAGCAGTAGTAGTAGCAGTTGTGTTGCTTCCCTCGAGCCTCTCTCTCTCTCTTTCTGTAATTCTCTCTCTCTCTCTCTCTCTCTCTCTCTCTCTCTCTCTCTCTCTCTCTCTCTATATATATATATATATATATATATATATATATATATATATAATACAAAATCTTAAATAAATGTCAGCGAACCGCCCCAGAGAAACGTGGACAAACGAGTCACAAGACAAACCACAACGCGTTTCAAACCTCTTAGGTCTTCTTCAGGTGCAACAAACATGAAACAAATAACGAAAATGCACTTAGCTTTGATCGCTTCTGTGTTCAGCGCAAGAAAGAAGGCGTTGAATGAAAACGAGGCTGTTGGAAGGGAAATAATGTGCGAGTCAAAGTCGTAATGATGATAATATTACTGATAGGAATACTAATAATGGTCAAATACCTCAAAGACACTACACACACACTCAACATGATTAATTCATACAACACAGATCCCACTTTTCAACCCAGCCTCCTCTTTACACTTGATGTCGTCTCTCTCTACACTTCCATCCCTCATGCTGATGGACTGAAGGCCCTCGCATTCTTCCTTAACAAACGGCCCCCAACCACAACAACACACCCTCCCCACAGCTACACTGGTCAGACTTGCAGAATTAGTCCTCACCCTCAATACTTTTGAATTTAACAACCAGACATTCTCACAAATCAGTGGTGTTGCTATGGGAACCAAAATGGGACCATCCTATGCCTGCCTCTTCATGGGACACCTAGAACACCACCTACTAACCTCTTACACAGGCCCAACACCAGAGCTCTCTACAAAAGATACATAGATGATGGATTGGGAGCCACATCCATGCCAGAACATGACCTCCAGAATTTCCTCAACTTTGCTCAGACCTTCCATCCATCCATCCAGCTGACCTACACCATTTCACAGTCAGTTTAACTTCCTGGACATCACTATCTCCCTCAAAGATGGCTGCTTCAAACCTCAGTCTTCTACAAACCTACTGATGCGCACTCATACCCTGGACACACACATCTTCCCACCACCAGTCCACTAAAAACAGCATTCCATATTCTGAATTCCTTCGCCTACGCAGACTCTGCTCTAGCGAAGAAGATTTCACTATACAAGCAACCAAAATGTCTGATTTTTTCACCACCAACGTGGCTACCCTAGTGCCGTCATCAATGATGCTCTCAGTCGCACTGCAGCTAAATCCAGAACAGCTACTCTGGAAACTAAACCTCCCAAAGCGACAGACAGACCCACTGCCTGCCTTCTCTTCCATCCTCACAGCCCATCTGCAGGATCCTGAAGTCTAACTGGCACATAGTAGAAAATCATAACCTGCCTTTGAGACCAAACCAATGATCACTTTCAAACGTGACAAAAACCTCAACGACCTACTGGTGCGCTCTAAGCTGAACAAAATATCCACACCTAAGCCACCAGGGTACTTTCCCTGCTCAAAAACCCAACTGCAAAATCTGCTCTCTCTCACCAAACCAGACACCATCTTACATGGCCCCACGGGGCTCTTTCACTATTAAACGCACCTTCTCCTGCCAGAGCCACACATTTGTGTATGCCATCCACTGCCAGCTGTGTGTGTAAGATCTACGTAGGTGAGACATCTCTCGCACACTTGAGACGCGCATCTCTGAACACCTGGCCGACATCCGCCACCACCGGGCCCAAACCAGTCGCCCTACTACACTTCAACCATGCCCCACACACAACAACATCAACCATGTCAAAGTCTTGGCACTTTGGCAATCGAAGAGTGACAACTTGGAACGCCTTATGCAGGAATCTTATATCTCATTGCCAAACTGGGCACTGTCCATCCTCATCATGGCATCAACGTCCAAAAGTAGTATGTACCATTCTACCTCTGCAGCAGCTCCAGTCTAAAATATCCTCCACCTACACACACCCATACTACCCTACCTCCCACTGTTTACCTCAGACATAGGTTTGCAGCTATCATCTTTTTTCCCTTTTCCCCCCTACACTCTCCGAGTCTCCATTTGCTACGTCAACGTCAATCGACTTACTCCCCCACTCCCCCTCCCCCCCCCCTGCCCTAGTAATGATGTGTGTAGGGGGTTGGTAGGTATGGCGGGTGTGGCTGCTGGGTGGGGCGGGGGTAACCAATGAACAAGGCTGACATTACTAATGGAACACACACACACACACACACACACACACACACACACACACACACACACACACACACACACACACACACACACACACACACACACACACACACACACATAATAAATAGAATGCTAGCTCCTTTATCGCTGGTCGTTCCCTCTCCTTTTTCCTGGCGCCTTTATTTCCGCTAGTGTTACTGCACTTACCACCGCTTTAAGGTGTTGATGGTAAGAGGGTATATTATTTAAAACCTTTATTACTTTATCACTATCATCATATCATTACCTTTACTGTTCTCTTCATCAACATCATTACATCACTACATTTTATTTACACAACAACACTGATGTCATTGTTATTACCGTCAGTCATTTTCACCTTTATGCTTCTAAGCATTATGTCCTATTATCACTAATCCCATTGCCGGCCATAATTGTAGAATTAAAATAATGATAATACTTAGAAACAATAACTTAATTTTTTTTAGAGAGAGAGAGAGAGAGAGGGGGGAGGGGGAAGAGAGAGAGAGAGAGAGAGAGAGAGAGTGTATAGGGTGTGAATATGTTGCCCCCCCCCACCCCACCCCCCCCCCCCCAGTCAGTATATAAACCCATCCCCTTCTTCCCTCCACCCTCTTACCATCAACACCTTAAAGTTACATGTACCAAACCCATCACTTCAGTCTCAGCCCACAATATCTCCCCCACTACACACACATACTACCATATATCCCACTATTTACCTTACACATAACTTACAGCTATCTTCCTTTCCCTTCTCACCACACCCTCTCTATTTCTCACATCAGTCTATTGTTTATTCAGATACTTGTCCACACTCCATTTCCCTCACTTCATTTGGTTTTCTTTTATTTTATTTTCATTCACTATTTCTTCAACATGTACTCCTGTTCCCATCTTCCCTCTTTCCTATGCATATGTTGTGGAAATGTTGATAACCACCACACACACATATCCACACACACACACACACACACACACACACACACACACACACACACACACACACACACACAACAACACACACACACACACACACACGCACACACACTTCACCATCGCCTTAGCCTCCGGGATTGTTGCCACGGCAACCCTGCTGTTTAAGAATCCTCTAACACACACTCTCCTTTCTCCCATACCTACTTATTGACACCAAGACTGGTAGTAATCTTGTCTCTTTTTTTATATATAATATTTTGACCATTATTAGTATTCCTATCAGTAATATTATCATCATTACGACTTTGACTCGCACATTATTTCCCTTCCAACAGCCTCGTTTTCATTCAACGCCTTCTTTCTTGCGCTGACACACAGAAGCGATCAAAGCTAAGTGCATTTTCGTTATTTGTTTCATGTTTGTTGCACCTGAAGAAGACCTAAGAGGTTGAAACGCGTTGTGGTTTGTCTTGTGACTCGTTTGTCCACGTTTCTCTGGGCGGTTCGCTGACATTTATTTAAGATTTGTTTAGATTTCCGCCTGCAGTCGTTTCACTTTGCAACTAGATCTATATATAATACGACAATAGTAGGTAAACCATCATATTTACATCATCTTCACAGACCACAGCATTGATATAGACAACGTGAGAGAGAGAGAGAGAGAGAGAGAGAGAGAGAGAGAGAGAGAGAGAGAGAGAGGAGGTATATATTTTCTTACGTGACTGACAATGCCAGGGCGTTAGTAAATAGTAAAGCTGACCACTCTGACTGTTAATACCTTTTGATCTCCCTTGCATACGTAAATGGATCCTCAAGCCTAGGCTAAAAAAAGAACCCCCTACATTTGCATTTTTACTTAATGAGTGTAGTTTTCCACAAACGTATTTCCTTACTATACTTTCTTTTTTGTTGTTTTCCTTCTCTTTAGGGTGCTGTTGGATTCCACTTTTTGGACCATTGGTGGTGAGAATACCACAGAATTGTAGACTGTGGTATCTGTGTTTGATGCTGAGGGAGCACAGACGCAAATAGCCGTGTGTTTCTTGACGAGTCTGATCCAGCGGACAAGAGGCTTTGGAGCAGGCAATATGAGTGGTTTTGTTTCCATGAGTGGCGATGGCCCCCATCTGCTGCTTAAGAAGTTGATATTTATGAACATAAATTTTTTTAAACCCCCCCCCCCCCCCCACACACACACACACACAAACGTGTTTTTCTGTTACATCTTTGCCATGTCATTGATATGCTAACGGAAAAAAAATCGTTAGCCTACTCTTGTTTTCCTCTACTATTAGATTGTAAAACGGATTATTATTCGGTAAATAAGTGCGATATCGATTGCATCTCTTATGAAATCCAATTAAAGGCTGTACTGTTCAATTCTTAGCTGCTGTCAGCACTTATGTGATCGTTATCACTTTGATTTAACAGTTAACTTGACTACTATGAATGTTGACAACTTTTGATCTCCCTTGAATCCATAAATAGATCCTTGGGCGTAGGCTCCCAAGATTGTCCAGTACATTTATACTGTTTACGTAATGATTGCAGTTTTTCAGTAACTTACTTGGGCCACACTTTTGTTTTCTTTCTCTACACTTTGCTGGCTGCTGTTGGACTCTCTCACCGAATTTTTACACAGCGGTATTCATCTCTCTTTGATGCCAAGGGGAGCACAGACAACAATCAAGCGGTCGCAAGGGTTGGAGCAGGTGATATGTGAATGTTTTTGTCTTCAAGATGGGTTTGAACGGTGCCGTTATGTAGCAAGTGAAGGAGGTTTTAGAATTGTAACATAATTATGTTCCTTCATTTTTTTCGAAAACACCCCCCCCCCCCCCCCCCCCCCCCCCCCCCCCCCCTCCCGCCCTTTTTTATTATCGAAATGACGGAGCAAGTTGTTCGTCTGCGCTTGTTTTCCGTAGTATTATTACGTTGTGCAACATATTATTGTTTGGTCAGTCGAGATTGCATCTCTCTTATGAGCTCCAAGTAAAGGCTGTTCTGTACAATTGTTATAGCTGCTGTCCGCGCTTATTTGGGATCTTCAAGCATAGATTCAAAGATTATCCCCTACATTTTATACTGTTTACGTAATGATTTTAGCTTTTCAGCAATGTATTTCCTTACCACACTTTCTTTTTGTTTTCCTTCTCTACCCCTCGCTGGCTGCTACTGAGGTGTTGTCGTATCCCTTTTTCTTTGAACCCTTGGTGGTGTGAATAGCACAAAATGTATGCAGACTCTGGTACCTCCATTTGATCTAAGGAAACACGGACACAATCAGTCACGTCTCCCTGATGAGTCCGATCCAGTGGACGAAAGGCCTCGGAGCAGGCAATGCGAATGGTTCTGTCTCGAGAAGGGTACCGATGGTCACACACACACACACACACACACACACACACACACACACACACACACACACACACACACACACACACACACGTACAGTTCTTTGGCAGACACTGGATATTTCTGGCCTAGTGTGACGCTGTGTCATGACTGAAGGAATTCTTCACTTTGGTCGTTTTTCATATAGTTACAGAAGGCCTGATGGATACAGCCTGTCGCTACATTCCGGCAGTTAGTTTTGCAGTTTGGTCGACTTTCATCGTGTATATCTTGAATTTCACTGCCAGTACATTCATGAAGTGTTTGAAGTTTTATTTCAAAATACTGTTTGCTTAAAGCATTGAGGTAACAAACACAAAGAAACATTCACCACTTCCGGTAATGGATATAATTTTGTATTTCACTCTTTTTCCAAAGTTTCTCGACATTAACAGAAAACAAACAAACAAAAACAAAACAAAACAAAACAAAACAAACAAAACATTCAACGCAATATGAGATTGCTGCTATACTTTAACATATGATGTACGTTGAATTGTATATGGAAGGTACAATTGCCCGGATTACCAGGATTTCATCAGAACGCACACACACACACGGCATAATTACAAATCAAAAACAGTAAACCTCCAATGTTTGCCTTATACTTTGCTTTATTCGGCGGCATACTTTTTTTTTTTTTTTTTTTTGTTAAGTTTGAAAAACCGCCAGATGCAAATGCATGTTTCCAGAGAGGTGGAAAACAAAAGTAAAAACATTACCCATCCGTATGAAATGCAGTTTAAAAAACTGAATCACAGTGTATCATTATAGATAAAATCGTCCCACAGCCATACTTGAATATTTACCAGGATTTCATCAGAAGCAGCAAGTGTAAGAATTTACTATTTTTTTTTTCAATGGAGTAACTTGACATCCTTTCCTATGCACACTGACTTCATCAAGGCCTCTATTTACTATGTGAACTAAAATACCATGATAAATGTGTTGAACGTGTATCGATTTGGTCTTACGTTATTATTACTATCTATCTTTGCTTTTCTATAACGTAAAATCACGAAGTGTTCTGAAATTATAGTGTCCAACTTTGAACTTGAAAGCAGCTCACGGTCGGATGAAGGTATCAAGATGAGAATCGAGTATAAAATGCACGGTTTGCTGATGATATACATGGGATGAGCGAATGTGATATTATATCCTTATAAACAAGAGATAAAATGACTGAACAGTCACGATCGCCCGGAAACGTGGCCGTTATCAATCAGACAGCATACACACAGACTGCTGTACGAGAAGTGATGTATTGAGTCGACACCTGCATGACATACAATACACAGAAATCAAAGCAAACAAACAAATCAATGAAAAAAAACAATCTAGTCAGCGAATAAATCAATCAATAAATTAATAGATAAATAAATGAATAAGCAAACAAACAAATAAATATCGCAGGTTTTGTTCTCGCTTCTATGTAAAACAAATCAAGGAAACAGGAATGGAAATCTACAACACCCGGCGGTTAAATTATACTACTTCGTCCTACCCTCTTATAGTCCGCTAATATAATCCCCCGAAGACATGCGTGCTGTATCAGAATAAGAGATGTATTAAAGATGTCGGAGAAGAAAAAAAAATGTAGAATGAGAGAAGAAGGTGACACAAGAATTTCAATTCAGTAGTGATGAATTAGTTTTTTTTCAATCTGTTTCTGGCCTCTCCTACCATCTTTTTCCACCCTTGTATTCAACCAAATATTGACAATGCATCTGCAATGGAATTCAGTGAAAAGTAATGCCCCTTAGCCACTGGAAAAACATTTATCAAAGGCCATTTAAAGTAACGACTGACAGATGTGAACAGGTACACTTTCATCACAAATAGGCAGGTATCCTTTCACTCGCATCTAAGCAGTTGTACAATAAAGGACTCCTCGTGCATGTTATGCATGTGTTCTTTGAGTCAATTGATATGCTATTATGTGATCTGTGACATGTGATTTGATATGTGTGTGTGTGTGTGTGTGTGTGTGTGGTGTGTGTGTGTGTGTGTGTGTGTGTGAGTGTGTGTGTGTGTGTGTGTGTGTGTGTGTGTGTGTGTGTGTGTGTGTGTGTGTGTGTGTGTGTGTTTGTGCACAATTGACTGTGTCTGTGCAAATGTGTATGCGTGTGCGGGGGGGGGGGGGGGGGGGGGGGGGGGGGGCGTGCGTATGTACAGGTGAAATTTCTTGATTTTGTTATGCACTTGTGTACATAATGCCTATCATAATCAGTCCAATCATTATCATATGGATTATTTTTTGTTGTGGTTTACTGTGTCAATATTGTTATTGTCTTAAATCTGAATGGACCTTTACTGCTGATCATGTAACAGATTTCTCTTTTTATGTGATAATAAAGTATATTGAATTGAATGAATTGAACTGAATTGGCAATGCGCCCATCTACTAAATGAATGCGTTTACTTTAAATAGTCGTGGACCTTCTCATAGAAAAAAACTTCTTTCCCAATTAATTAATATGCATATATGCATTCAAGCCTTGCTTACTGTACTGAGGATGGCTACGGATATATCCCTAAATATTCATTGAAATGAATGAAATAAAAAGAAACGGCATTGGTTAATTCAAGTCGTATTTTATGTAATAGGTAGTTGGTAGATTTACCAGATATTGTCCCACTGTATCCCTGGGTGTACAGACTGAAGTTGATATTCTGTTATGTTGCATCTTCCCTGCTCTACAATTTCCTCTACTCCCCCATCTCAATCGTTTCCCCTGTTTCCCTCATTCTCCCACTTCTCTACCTTCTTCTCTCTATCACTCGTTCTGTCGTCAAGTTTTTTTTTCCTACTGTGTACCTAAACGTTCTTTTCGTTCTGCTGTATATACGTACAGTGTTACCTTCCGTATATTCTTCGTACGCTTCATTCTTGAACACTGGGTAAAGCAAGCAGAACTAAAGTTGTCTGTGAATGAGATTCTCTCTCTCTCTCTCTCTCTCTCTCTCTCTCTCTCTCTCTCTCTCTCTCTCTCTCTCTCTCTCTATCTCTATCTATCTCTCTCTCTCTCTCTCTCTCTCCTGCCACACTTTTGACTCAAGTCCACAACCTGATCACCTGTGATGCTGAGTCTCATGATCAGGTCGTCTGGCTTCTGCAGTTGTCACTCCAATCACCAGCAGATACTATATACGGGGAGTGTGATGAATATTGCAAATGGAAAATCATGTAGATGGAGAAAGAGCCGAGACGTTAATCGTGAGGTTTTGAAGACCTGTGGCATTTTTCCGAGTCGACGTTTACGGGCTTTTCTTCCGTCACGGTTAACAGAGTAGCTTTCGCCTCCGAGGCAAATCTGAACCCCAAATTACACCGGCACACATTCATACACACACACACACACACACACACACGCACACATGCGTGCACGCGCGCGCACGCGCGCGTGCAGACACCCTAGTCACCGAGATAACAATGGCAGAGGCAATTCTGGGTAGGTATCCAGGGTCTGACCAGTCATTGCATTGGGCAAATGCAAAGTTCAGACGTTTGCAAGTCGTAGCCATGAGACCCTCTTCGCAATTTTTGTTTTCAGCTTAATCGTAAATCCATGTGTGCATCAGCTTTAAAACCATGCGCAATGTGTGGTGTAGAAACTTGGCAGATGTATAGCATTGTATATGGAATAGTCTGCATGCAGTGACACCTCTTTCTTTGATGAAACCGAAATTGAACGTATCCTATCCTTCATTTTCCACATTCTAGACGAGTGCCGTTTGTTTCTTGACTGCCAAATGTAGTGGGTTGGGTGATTCCAAGTGCTCCAAAACATGCCTTCAACTGTAATAGCGTGTGCCAACTGGGGTGTCCTTCGTAGGCCCCAAGACTTGTCTCACTGCTTCATTTTAAAATCTTTTTAGTTGAAGAAGACCCTCTTGGAGTGTTGTAAGCCCTAATTCATAGTCAGTCACTTTCCTCGAAGTTGGAGTATGGCTGCCTTAATGGCGGGATCAAAAACTGTCATAGACACAAACCTCCACTCCCTTTGTTGAGTGAATGGAATTAACACTTGGCTGTCTACACAGGGGAGTGTCTGCAGGAGTATCAGCCTGCGTACGCAGATAGAAAGAAAAAAATACAGAAAGTAAGTAAAAAAAAAAAAAAAAAAAAGAATAACTACACTAAGTACAACCGCATGATACAGTCAGCAGGGATGGCGCTGTTCTGTGCCATTAGCTGACATTGCGTTCATGGCAGGCAAGCCCTTATTGCATTTAGGTACGGTATTCTTAGCATGTTTACTAAAGGTCAGCATTCTATTAAATCCTATTTCTAAATAGTATAGGCTGTCAGTTGAATCAATTTCTATTCGACTGATGATGATAATGTTGATAAGGTTTTTTTTCCCAAGGGTAATAGTCTGGAAGCTGAAATCAGGAAAGGCTAACATGCTAAACCTTTCGGGTTACAAGCATCCATCCAGTCTAGATGTAACGTATACACACAATGTAATGTAACCTAAGTGGTTGGACATTCTGATGTTGCTTTTTGTGGCCGGTATGACAGTGTTCAAAATGACCACTAAAACATCACTAGGGTGTCATATCTCCCGTTTGTTTGTTTGTTTGTTTTGTTTGTTTGTTTGTTTTTGTTCTTTTTTGCATAATCTGGCAAGATGAATGACTATCTATATGTAGTTTGACAGGCAAAACTCAAATATGCATGCAGCAATATGATAAGAAGATTGAAACTGTGTGTTTTCGTACCTATACTAGCAATTTATATGGTTGCAGCTCAAGGTATCGGTACGTTCTTCAGCAACAGTTCGTAGTCTGTTTCATGGAGTGACCCCTAAAAGCAGCTACTAAGATGCCATCAGAGGACACCAGACGCTAGCAGGTTGGAGCTGACATCAACTGGAAACAGTGTTTTTGTTTTTTTTTTTTTTTTTTTGTTTTGTTTTGTTTTTTGTTTTTGTTTTTTTTCCTGTCACGACCCTAAACGCACCATTAAAATAACCTATCACGGTACACAGCAAGTGCTGGTTGTAAAACTGAAACAGAAGCTATGGGAAGAAAGAACGAGAGAATTGTAATGATGATACCTACATAGAGGCTCTTCAAATGTTCAGAATTACTGATACATCAAGCCATAAAATACACTGACGTGATTCGTGCTGCTGTGACTTCACCCACAAAGAGACTCTGCATAGCTTAAAGACACGCGCCAAGCCGCATGTTGCAGTTCAAGAAGAACGTAGCACATCCTCTGCACCTGGTACATCCTCTGCACCTCAAAATTAGCAGAAAATACGACGATCCACACGAAAGGCAGTTCACTGGTATACGTGTATGATCTGCCAAAGTGACTCAGGCAAAAAAGAAAAAAAAAAGATTAGGCACGTGGAATTCGCGCACACTTCATTTGAAATGCTGACGCTGGCCCAGTGTGACCCTGTCATACGATGTCGCCTTGCTAGCATTTCAAATTTGATATACACTTGAGGGAAAATATCATTGACTTGTTACGCTCTTTTCTGCTAAACGTATGAGATAAACACTGATGATGGTCACGTATTTGCATTGGAAAGTGTTTGGGATCACTACAGGAAAGTCTTGTCACAAGATTTCTGTCTTGAAGCTGGTACCTACATTAGCAATAGGGTCAAGGAGAACGTTGAGAAATTCCTTGGCAATGACTCCATTATATTTGTACAAGCTCTCCAGGAGCCACTTATGATTGTGCCTTCTGTGTGCAGTGACTTTGCAACAAAAACAACAGACTTTGACAGACATGCTAGCAGATGTAAATTGTGAAGAAAATGATCTTGTTGGTGAAGAACACAGTCACATTCACCATGAATAAGAAATATATTGCAGAATGTACCAAGCTGTTCTCAAGATTCACCGTGGTGTAAAGCACACCACAGGACATAGTGTAGTTGGTGGACTTACACAAGAGGAAGCTGAAAAAAGTAGTACCTGGGTGCTTGTACATATTGATCAATCTTCTTTGAGCAGGAGACATATCTGAAAAGCAGGACGACAATGAGCATGAGGTAGGAATGGAAAACAAAAAACAGGATCCTCAGCATCTGTCAAGACAATGTTTTTTTGCAGTACCCAGAGGAAGAAAAATGACTCTGAAGCACCTTGGTCTCGGCCTCACGGTTCACCAGGCACACGGTCTAAAGACCTTGTGGGTCTTGTTCACGCTCCCTGACACTCCGTGTCTTCTGACACTGTCCTTCGGGCAGACACAGCTCTTGCAAATGACGTTGGTCAACAGTATCAGGTCAATGGCAACGTTATGATTCCAAGCGACTTCGTGCATGGAACATTCCAGGAGGATTTATTCGTTACTCAAATGACAACATTGTCATCCTTGAAGAAACTTTTAGTGCCACAGGGACATGTCATGCCAGCCGGTACATGACACCCCGATGCAAAGTACTCGATGGACCTTATATGGACACACCCACATCAAGAAAGTGTGCCCAAATGTTTCCCATGCACCCATAGAGGTGACTAGTGTTCAAGATATCAATGAAAAATTCAAACAGAACCTGTGTTTGCACACATAATGCAAGAAATATCGTAATTACTCAGTGAGCAGAAGATTGCTGAGGCAAACACAAAGCACTTGGCATGGATCTTAGCCCGACAGCATCGACTAAGTGATCAGGTTGCCCCAGGATGGAGTGCTTTCAACCAGATGATGTGTACTTCTAATCAGCCACTGACAGTAATGGGTCCAATGCCAATTTCGAATGCCTCAGCTCATGAGTTCTGTAGTGTGGACAGTAATGCAAAACTGTGATGCAATAACCAAGAAGCTTGGAGAGAAGTACACTGTAAAACGTTTTGATGAGCACTTGTACTGCAAAGCAAACATGCTGCAGTCGGACAAGCTAAAGAGCTGCAATGATTTGATCATTATTATAGGATTATAGGGGGGGGGGGGGGGGGGGGGGGGGGGGGGGGGTACACACAGACAAACTTCTGCAAAGTCTTGGCCAAGTACATAGCTTCATCAGCCTAGAAGCTATCTAGACAGAACGTGGAGTCCTGAGTGAATGGACAGCAGAAACCACCATGCAGGGAATGGGATGGAATCGTGCGATCCATGTGCACAAGCTCACTTTTAAAGCACTCGGGTCAGTACTTTGGACGCGATTCCAAGAATGAGCAGCAGAGATTGAGATCACTGAAAACCTCAGCCAACAGAGTTGCTGAGGGTTTCTCACGCAAAAATGACAAAGCGACCCAGTCAGCTGTAGGGAACTTTACTGTCATCTATTGAGGAAGTCGGGGTTTTGTTTGATGAGTTTGAAAGGGTCCTGTTTTGAAAACGCCAACATGCGATACTGCAGGACCTAAATGAAACTGGTGGTCATTCTCCTGAGATTCACGCACGCTCTCTCGTGATGGAGGTTGGGCGTTGTTCCTGTCATCAATTGCTGAGATGCTGCCCTGGTTTGAAGCCTTTGTCCACTACTATTACACTTGCAGGGGAATTGTTTTCCTGGCGGACATGAAGATGTTGTCAACGACAGCACCTAAGGTGAACCAAGCTTTCATGGTTGGAGAATTTGTGACAAACGATACAAGGCAGATGTTCAATTAAAATGCCACATGACCAGGCCACAGAGCATATCAACCAGGCAGAAAAGGCAGCTGGTGGCCTGGTCGGTATAACAAGACCTGATGCAGCCGGGGACAGGTTGTGCGTGCCATTTAATGAACTGGTCCAACTGGCCAAGGACACCAAGAAGATGTTCAACATTCCAGGTGATGAGGATAAAATATGATGCACATGACTGTGCACGCACAGAATGAGGGGAGGGGGGGGGGGGGGGGGGTGAAGCAGGACCAAGATGATCACAAACTCTTCAGTTTGTTTTGAACCTTCAATCCTTTCCAATCTGCACATCACCAGAGATCATTTCACTCAAAACTGCCGGTGATGCTGTGACTCATGACTTGCGTCGGTAAGTACAAGGCTTTTCTGACTACCATCAGTCTGTCTCGTCTCATATCCATTAGTTTGCATGCACTGCTCTGCCACTTTCTCAATGTGTCCTGGCAATTTGTTTTTTCAAGTTGTTTCTTTATAAAACAAATCAGCAAAAACGGTTGCAATGGCGGAAAATCAAAATACTTTTTTTATGTGAAGGATGTTGTGCGGCAGTAAAAAAAAAACATTAATTCTTCTATAGAATGATTATCAGGACCGAATAACACAGGTTGCAAAAACGTCGAATCAGGTAGAACATTACCTGTATGGCAATGGACATAACAATGGTCAAACGTGCAATAATGATGCTTTCTGGACAGAGAAACGAGGAAAACAACAACGAGAGAGAGAGAGAGAGAGAGA
Organism: Conus betulinus; assembly: GCA_016801955.1. Lineage (NCBI taxonomy): Eukaryota > Metazoa > Mollusca > Gastropoda > Neogastropoda > Conidae > Conus > Conus betulinus. The sequence continues at coordinate 26,865 of JADBJO010011880.1, forward strand.
GAGAGAGAGAGAGAGAGAGAGAGAGAGAGAGAGAGAGAGAGAAGGGATCATGGTTTCCGGGCACCCCATGAACAGGTCAGCAACTGCTGAAATTGTGGGTGTCCCCATGGCACATTCTTGTTTCTGCCAGCAGCATATCTTTTTTTTTTCAAAATATAAAAGATGTTCGACAGACTTTAATCAGCTAACTTGTAGAGGGAACACTATGCAGTTTTTTTACACTTTCAGGAAGTAATCTTGGATCTCAGTCACGTCAATTTAAGGGAAATGTCTGTAGAAACTGTGACAGCTAAGAACTGTGACAGCTAAGACTTAGACGTAAGTCACATGAGAATGACTTTACTTAGGGTTCTCTCTCTCTCTCTCTCTCTCTCTCTCTCTCTCTCTCTCTCTCTCTCTGAAATGTTTTTTTTTACATTCTCTTCAATAATGATAACAATGTTTCCCTAAATCGAGATCCCATGATGTAGTACACAAATATATTGAAACTTGCATTGATGTAAGTCAACATTGCATTGACCCAGACACTGCTCAAATAGAAATTATGGTTTCTACGGCCGGCGTTCATTTCTGGCAAAAACAACCAACAAATTCGAGCCACAGCCAAAGGAAAGAAACAAACAATAAACAAGATGG
>JADBJO010011880.1:45000-50000 GCA_016801955.1 Conus betulinus
GTTACCTCGGTGAGTTCGCGTGGATGTTGGTGGTATGGACGATGTCTTGGGGACTGTCGTTGGATGGACGTTGTGGCGCACTATCCATTTGTACTCGCCCCACCAGTAGCCAGTTATTGTCATCAGCACGGGAGCTTGGTGGTCGGTGTCCGGGGTATGTTGGATCAGAAACACCGGCCACTAGCGTTAACATCATGTATCAATCGTTTGCTGAATTCTTCAAAAAAAAAAAACAATGCGGTATTCAGACGGGATCATGGCTTCCAGCCACTTCATGAACAGATCAGCAACTGCTGATACAATGGGTGTCCTCATGGGAAATCTTGTTTCTGCCAGCAGGATTTTGTTTAAACAAATATTCAACAGAAATTAATCACCACATGTGAATGATTCGACGCCTACCTTGCGCTGGAGAGAGCAAGGCTTAGTGACAAACTCGTTCATTTTCAATGTCCTATTTGTTTGTGTCATGCCTGAAGAAGACCAAAGATGTCGAAAACGCGTCGTGTTTTGTCTTGTGACTCGTTTGTCCACGTTTCTCTTGGCGGTACGCTAACCTTTACTTAAGATTTAACTAAAGAGACGTAAGTCACAACATGAGAATGACTACTATTCATAGGGTCTCTCTCTCTCTCTCTCTCTCTCTCTCTCTCTCTCTCTCTCTCTCTCTCTCTCTCTCTCTCTCTCTCTCTCTCATGGTTTATTTCTCTCTCTCTAATGGATGATAATAATGTTTCCCGAAACCCGAGATCCCATGATGTAGTACACAAATATGTTGAAACTTGAATTGATGTAAGTCAACATTTCATTGATCCACACACTGCTCAGGTAGAAATTATGGTGCCGTCGGCCGGCGTTCATTTCTGGCAAGAAAAAGCAACTAATTCGAGCCACAGCTGAGGGAAAGAAACAGACAACGAAGAGGATGGAAGTACCGATCAGCATCTTGGTGAGGGCCACTTCACGGGAAGATATAGAGGAGGAAGTTTGGATACGCCAAGTCACCATCTGACGAAGTTTCACTATAGTAATTACTGTTGATGTTACAGTCAAAATCATCACACCTCCAGGCAGTCCAGCACCAAAAAATTAATCCATCTACATAATCTACCAACTCTCTGTGTTCTTGATACAGTTTTCCAATAACATCGACTCTTTCCGTTAGACCAGTCTGAGGATTGTAAATACATCCTATATGAAATCTGAATGCCGCGATGAAATACAAAGTTAATACCAATAAATATACAACTATGATAGTTGCCATCATTGTACTATTACGCATCAAAGATTGAAATTTAAGCGGTCTGAGAACACAGTAGCATCTTTCACAGGCTATGATGGCAGTCAGGACTTGAGAAACATAAACAAAACCAAGCAGACCTGTTAAATGGTTGTTGTCTAAAAAAGTAATTATGTGACCATACTTTTCTTTTGTTGTAAACTGCAGATACACTTGTTCAGCATGATGACACATCGCCACGATTAAGTACAGTTCGTCAGCTAAGGACAAAGCGAAAAGACACAGGTTGACACGATCCTTGAAACCCTGTTTATAGAACACTGCCATGTTGATGACATTCCCAGGCCCACCAAACAGAAAAAAGTAACACTAGCACAATGTCTTTCATTGTGTGTAAATGCTTCTGTGTCCGCGCTTATTATATTATCTGCGTTGTCCCAGGGTATATACTCCATTTCACTTAATGCAAGCATCTGACATCCATCTGGCAATGAAATGTTCTGTGTCGCAAAGTGATTGTGCTTTGTGGAGTTACTTAGAAGCGTTGCGTTTTCTTCCATAATTATCAATCAATAATCGACGTTCAATCTGACATGATTCAGACTTGTTTTGCCTTTTGTTGTATAATTCCTGACGATTCCTTTTTAACGAAGCCTACAGGTACATACGTGAAGCTTTCTGTCGGTCAACCAAATCTTAAAACAGATTCACTGGTCTGTAAACAACTCGAGAGGTATATGATGGACTGCTTCCCAGAGTGCCATATATAATCAGTCGTCAGTTTTTTTTGTTTTGTTTTTTTGTTGTGTGTGTGTGTGTGTGTGTGTGTGTGTGTGTGTGTGTGTGTGTGTGTGTGGTGTGTGTGTGTGGTGTTTTTATTTTATAGACTATAACAAGGCAGAATACAAATGATGAGAGTGCCCGTAAGTGACTCAGAAGTTATAAGAGTGATTCACTTTCAAGAACGCTTTTCTTATTTCACTATTCTTGTCATGAAAGAATATAACAATAATTGTTTCTATTTTTAGTAGATTCTGTGTTCGTCGTGACGTGTGCAAAATAGAGTTGAAGTAGATGTGCGCAGCTCAATTAGAAAAAAAAAAGTCGCCAGCATTATGGATTTGTGGAAGTAAACATACGTACGACACGACAGTAATAGTTCATTCCCTGTTTTTATAAAAGTCAAGAACCTAGAGCAAATTAAGCACAGCAAAGGAAACCATACCTATATCACTAACGAGTGTCCGCGTCCTGGTGTGTGTGTGTGTGTGTGTGTGTGTGTGTGTGTGTGTGTGTGTGTGTGTGTGTGTGTGTGTGTGCGTGCGTGCGCGCGCGCGCGCGCGCGCACGCGCGCACGTTTCTATATGTGTTAATCCACTTGTGCACATGTGCGTGTTTGTATGCTTCAATAACATTTTAGGTAAAATAACATTGTACGATCAGTTCTCTCTCTCTCTCTCTCTCTCTCTCTCTCTCTCTCTCTCTCTCTCTCTCTCTCTCTCTCTCTCTCTCTCTCTCTCTATCCTCTCTCTCTCCCTCTCCTCCTCTCTCTTCCCTTCCTCTCTCTCTCTCTCTCTCTCTCTGTGTGTCTCTGTGGTGTGTGTGTGTGTGTGTGTGTGTGTGTGTGTGTGGTGTGGGTGCGTGCGTGCGTGTGGCGTGCGTGCGTGCGTGCGTGTGTGTGTGTGTGTGTGTGTGTGTGTGTGTGTGTGTGTGTGTGTGTGTGTGTGTGTAGTACTTTGATTTAACGTCTCTTCACCCTCAAGTGACATCAGACAAAAAAAAATCCATAGGAGAAATTCTTTAAAGTGTTAAGAGCTTTTGAGTGAATGTAACATCAATGCCATACTTAAAGTTTTGGGCTCTGCAAGCACAATAATCTCAACATTACCAATAACTATCAAAAGAAAATACCAACAGAACTAGAATGGAAAGTTTCTGAAAAACAACTTAAGAAGACCAAGGTCATTAACTACTTTCTGTAATGTTATCGGATTCCGATGGTTGAGCGCAGTGCCTCCATTTTTGAGCATTTGAGCTTTGATGGGGACAGTGCAGACGCAGATGATTCGTAGAAATTTGACTCCCACAAACACAAATAATATCTTTACAAAATTTTGTTTTGAGAGCATTTAGACGAATCTTAAACATCAAAGACGTAATTGATCTGGATTTGATTTGACTTAAACTCTCAATTGTTATATCCGAATGCAGTGTATCACAAGCTTTTACACAATTATGTGAATATTGTATATCTGAGGTCTTCAACTTGTCAACAAAATTATCCTTTGCTAACTTGTCAAAAGTATCTATATATTCATGTAGATCTAGCTTAACATTAGTTTAATTGTCCCTGTAGCATTGCGTGCTGCACTATTGGCTGCTTGATCTACCTGTTCATTAGAGAGAATTCCACAGTGAGATGGAATCCAATAAAAAGTAACACTGATATCTTTGCTTGCTAAGTGATGTATTAAGTGCTTGATTTCGTGTGTCATTTCAACCCGTGTCTTGGTATTCTGACCTTTGATAGCATATAATACAGATTTTGAATCCACACAAAATAATATTTTGCATGCATTTAAAGGTAACTCTTCAATGTGATGAAACGCCATTAAAATGGCTATTAATTCAGCAGTGAAAATGGAATAATGCCTACCAATATTATAAACGTTTAATATTTTCAAGGAAGGAATAAAAAATGCTGATCCTGCACTGCCATTTTCTATTACAGACCCGTCTGTGTAAATCTTGATATAGTTAGTATACTTGTTTTCAATGCTAATGTTTACTAAATCTTTCAAGATATTTGGAGATTGATTTTTGTTAAAATTTGTATCGTCAATATCAAAAGCAGGTTTAATATGCTCCCAGGGTGCTACGGGTGAAACAGGTGGCTTAGTGGCTATTTCTTTGTGTTTTAATTCTTTAGAATTGATTATATCGGTGGCATAGGAATTGATTGATTGTAAAGAGTGTATTGTTTTAGCTCTTTTGGCAAAATCTTTCGCGGAGTCTAATCTAATTTCTTCCTTACAAAATGTATCAAAAAACAATAGACTTTATTATAAATTTAGCGCAAGAATTTTTCCTATTGTCATCTAGAGGAAGAACACCCGCTTCTTTATAGGATCCTAGATTGGAAGCATGTATTGGGAACCCCAAGTGCCAGGTTTAACAGCTTTGCTGTCTATGCTTTGAAGTTTGGATAATAGGTGCTTGGGGGCATTAAAGAAAACGTCTTGGGCATATATTAAACGAGATCGAACAAGTGAGTTTGCAAGACATAAAAGTGCTTTAGTATCTTGACCCCAACGTTGTTTACTTATAATTTTGTGAAAATTCAATGCTTTTCGTGCTTTATCAAGTATATGATTTATATGTTGATTCCAGGTAAGTTTTGATGACAGATAAACACCTAGAAACTTAACAACTTTGCACAAACTTAAGGGCAATTCCATTAATGCTGAATATAGGCATTTTTTCTGGGTTATAACCTGAGTTAAAAAGGACCATGTTTGTTTTTCCTAAATATAGTGATAAACCATTTTCTTTCATAAAATTAGTGATTTTATCTAATTCCTTTGGTAAACTTTTTTTGTATAGTTTAGTTAATGCTCTAGTGGGTGTATTGCATTCCATTGTTACCTTCATCCACATGCATATATCGTCAGCATACTGGACTAAAACTGAATCGTTTGACAATCTCTTTGGGAGATCGGCTATGAGTATATCAAATAGAACAGGAGAAATAACTGAACCT
>JADBJO010011880.1:55000-57500 GCA_016801955.1 Conus betulinus
TGTATGTATGTGTATGTAGTATGCATGTATGATTGTGATGTATGTTTTATGCATGTAGATGGCTAAGTAGGTAGGTATGGAGGTAGGCAGATCAGTAGGTTGGTAGGTATGTAGGCAAGTAGTAATTGTCATATAGTTACTAATCCCCCCCCCCCCCCACCACCACCAGGAGATGGACAGTTGTCTAACGAAGACAGTGGGGATGAAATTGAGGGAGAAGAGATTCATAACCTGAACAGTCAATAGCTATTGGTGTCAGCCAAGGGTGTAATGTTTGCGCATGGATGGACAAAGTGACATTGTAGGTGGAGATGAAGATGAGGTGGACTTTTCTTATGTCCAGCCGAGATCTCCCCAGCATCAACCTGCCCCTGTTCAACCAAAGCCTCAACCTGCCCCTGTTCAACCTAAAACCACAACCTGCCCCTGTTCAACCAAAGCCTCAACCTGCCCCTGTTCAACCAAAGCCTCAAACCTGCCCCTGTTCAACCACAAACACGACCTTCTCCTGCTCAACCACGACCTGCCCTGCTCAACCACGACCTTCCCCTGCTCAACCACGACCTGCCCCTGCTCAACCACAACCTGCCCCTCCCAAGCTGAGGCCCGACCCTATCACCAGCCACGACAACAGCAGGCAGGTAGCTTGCTTCGCAGTCAACGGCAACAGAACGTGCAGCGACCATGCCTGCGTGTTTGGACACCAGAAGATTTGCCTGGTCGTTTAAACACTCAGTAACAATAGCCTGCCTGATCTTCCACAACCTGCATTCTTCCATCTCCATTTAAATGCAAATGAGACTTTTAAAATGTTTTTGATGATGACATTTTAGACTATATGGTTGAGCAAACAAATCTCTACGCAGCAAGACACAAAGGAAACCATGTTTTCACAACTAACAGGGAATGTTTCCGTACATTGTTGGCTATCCTTCTCTTAGCTGGATGCAACCAACTACCCCGAAGAACATGTTCTGGGGAAAGAAATACTGACTGCCATAATGCTTTTATAACTAGCTCAATGACCAGAAATCGCTTTGATGACCACATGAGATGTGCGAACCTTGCTGATAACAACGGACTGGACCCACATGACAAATTCACCAAACTAACGGCATTCTTTTCTATGATCAGGTGTCTTCTCAAATGCAGAGTTGTTCAGTGGGGAACTCTCTGTTGAGACAGTATGGTTCCTTACTTTGGGCACCATTCAGCAAAACAGTTCATCAGAGGGAAACCTGTCAGATTTAGTTTCAAGCTGTGAACTGTCTTTGATCTGACAAAACATATTGTTCAGTTTGAACCATATACTGGTGCTCGCATGAGACAGAATTATGGCCATTTGGGTCATGGATGGACAGTTGTGATGGATTTGGTGTCTGAGCTTCCCAAGCAACCGTACAATTTGCCATTTGACAATTTTGTGCATCACTGCCACAGCTGAGTGAGTTACCAGCCAACGAATTGGGGGCAACTGGAAACACCAGGGAGAAACAGAGAGTGGGCAACTATCTACTTAGAGATGCAGCTCAGTTTGCAAAAGAACCCAGAGGAAGTCTTCACTTCCAACATGACAGACGCAGAAATGTGCCAGTGGCGCAATGGAATGACAATGTGGTGACCATCGCAACAAACAGTGATCATGTTGTGCCACTTGCCCAAGTTCGACGACGATGGTCAGCAGCACTACGTCAATTTGTCAACATTCAACAGCCACATCTTGTCAGGATCTACAACACAACAATGGAAGGAGTGGAACAGGGCAGACCAGAATATCAACACGTATCGCATTTCCATGCGAACAAAGAAGCGGTGGTGGCCGCTTTTCGCTCATACAGTACAGATTGCCACGCAGAATGCTGGAGTGTTGTTCAGAAGAACGCCTGCTTATTACGCTAAACCCTGGATCTTCTTTCCTTTAGGAGGGTGGTGTGTCGTGAAAGTCTACCTGATGCCACATGGTGTCACTGCCTTGCCAAGAAATCCTGCTACACAAGCCGTTCCTGCTGCCCAAAGAGTGCCAAACGAAGTTCGGTTTGATGGTACAGGACATTCTGTAGTTACTCCACCACAACAAAGTGTTGCGTTCTGTGCCCTACGAACACTCAGAAAATCTGCCTCAAATGCAGAGTTGACTTGCATAACCAGTGCTTCAATGTTTTCCATGACATCCAGTAGTGTCTATCTATTTGAAAGCTACTGAACTACTATTTTCTTCAAACACTGTGTGTGTGTGTGTGTGTGTGTGTGTGTGTGTGTGTGTGTGTGTGTGTGTGTGTGTGTGTGTGTGCACGTACGTGTGCACATGAGGAAAGTAATAGACTGGCTTGATTGTCTACTAAGAAACGATCATTGTACAGTATTCGTCTGCACTGGGACTGGAGTGCTCATTATCATTTTGATTTACTTTATTGATTATCAGTAATTTTATTGTTCAAAAACAATGACAGCGTCAATAAATAAAAGAGAGGACAATGTTGAACAAAATCAGTGTTATGCT
>JADBJO010011881.1:0-20000 GCA_016801955.1 Conus betulinus
TTACTGTAAACAATCTTAACATTTCTCTCTCAAGATTTGCTCAAATCATATTGAGTCTGTGGCTGCTAATGGTGAACTGCGACACCCTTGTGACGGGTTGGGGCAGACAGATCAAGTTATCAGGTGGCACTGTCTGTCCTGACATGCTTCACATGGGTCAGTGGACGTTCATTCAACCGATGACTTTTCAAGCCAACACAAGTATGATTAGTGTACTCAAAGTCCTTGAATTCAGAATGTTTCCTATTCAGAAAACGTCAGAAGCCAGGGAGGGATACGAGTACTTCCTTTATATACTAGACCCGGTTCACTTAACCGGTATCCATCATAGAAACGAGGTATCTGGGCGGGAAGCCCCCCCCCCCCCCCCCCCCCCCCCCCCCCCCGAAAACAATAAAACAGCACATTCCTAATTACACAACCTCATAAAAAGAGTATAACCTTCCTATGCATCACAATATTAGACTTCTTATTCCGTTAGTATATTGGTATATTCCTGTATGCATATGATACACTAACCTTCACAGTGGAAAGAAGAATCTAAGCCGCATAAACGAGGTGTTGCTGCAAAATACTAAACAGAAATATTCACCATCTTACCCATAAAAATTCAATCTCCATGGAACTGTTAAAAGATGGGACGGAACAGAAGACATGAAAACAATTGAAACAACAACGATTAACTATAAATACATTTTTTGAAATGTAAGTAAGTAAGTAAGTAAGTAAGTAAGTAGTAAGTAAGTAAGTAAGTAAGTAAGTATCTACTAACTAACTAACTAACTAACTAACTAACTAGATCAGATCGCAGAATCCACAGAAAACATGTGCAGAGACACAAGCCTTAGCTCGCAGCCAGTACAAGCTGATTTTACCTCGGGAACGGTTCTTCAATGCAGTATCTTAATCATTTCCCACCGAGGTAGGGGAAGGAGAGAAAAAGAACACTCTATTACTGAACTCTATTACTGTGTGTATCTGTTCTGTTCATTTCTCTCTCTCATTCTCTCTCTCTCTCTCTCTCTCTCTCTCTCTCTCTCTCTCTCTCTCTCTCTCTCTCTCTCTCTCCTCTCTCTCTCTTTAGACTGCTCCTTTTTGAATAGCTCTGGGAAGATGTGGACAATCAACCAGTCAGAAAAAAAAAGGGTTCCTCTTTTTAATTAACTACTAAACTTTTTACACTACTTACATACGAATTATTACTTCTGTAATTCATGAATTTAATAAGACTTTTTTTTTTCAAAAGTAGCATGTAAATGGAAGCTAATGCAATGCAAATTAGCGGAAGAAATTCCGAACGACAACGACAACAACAACGAAAACAACGAACACAACGAAAACAACAACAACAACAACAACAACAACAACAACAACAACAACAACTCATACTCCTCCTCCTCCTCCTCCTCCTCCTCCTACTACTACTACTACTACTACTACTACTACTACTACTACTACCATCTTACGCAGAATTGGATGCAGATAAATGGTTGTTCGTTCATTTTAGCTGTCCTTAATGTTGTGTATCTAACCCGAAAAAAGATCTAAAGAGGTCGAAATGCGTCGTATGTTGACTTGTGATTCGTGTGTCTACGTTTCACAGCGGATTCTGATCAAAAACAAAAAACACAAAAAAAAAAAAAACACACACACAAAAAAAGAAATTATATATATATATATATATATATATATATATATATATATATATATATATATATATATATATATATATATATATATATGTGTGTGTGTGTGTGTGTGTGTGTGTGTGTGTGTGTGTGTGTGTGTGTGTGTGTGTGTGTGTGTGTGTGTGTGTGTTGAGAGAGAGAGAGAGAGAGAGAGAGAGAGAGAGAGATTTGTTTTTGTTTGTTTTTTTGTTTGTTTGTTTTTTAAATGTGTTTAGAGTCCACCTGGAGTCGCCCACTTTGCAGCTAAGTCTGTCAGACTTTCTTTAAAAGCTAAACAGCTTGCCTCGATGTATTTTGTCCTCTGTTCCAATTCTGTTCGCATGCACGCCTAACCCAACCTGTCCTTGAAACATAATTTCTGCCGCTAATTTAAATGGTATATGCGTTCCTTTCCATTTTCATACTACTACTACTACTACTACTACTACTACTACTACTACTACTACTACTACTACTACTACTGCTACTACTACTACTAAAATGTTGTGTTTCTTATCGGTGGCTGAACAGAGTGCTCTCGTTGATGGTAAAAAAATATGTAGGTATACATAAATGCATACGTGCGTGCGTGCGTGCGTGCGAGCGTGCGTGCATCTATCTATCTATCTATCTATCTATCTATCTATCTATCTATCTATCTCTCTCTCTCTCTCTCTCTCTCTCTCTCTCTCTCTCTCTCTCTCTCTATATATATATATATATATATATATATATATATATATATATATATATATATAAGAATTAATTCCTACTTACGGTGACTACATTGAAAAGTGACCTTATAGAGACCTGGGTTATATTCAACATCCTTGGGCATGGGAGGCTGAAAGCTGATAACTGCCATCCTTTAGCATTGCTATGCTTATGCTAACAAGGACATTAATTGTTTTTAGTAAAAACAGATATAGCTTTTTTGCCCGGTCGCCTTAAGGATTTTAAATATTTGGTCAGACTTAGGGCGACTTAAGATTTGACAGGTGTTAAGGCGACATTGTATAAGTTACCACTTAGGAAGACATATATTGTGTTTGTGTTCACATTGTATAAGTCACCACTTTGTAGACATATATATATATATATATATATATATTGGTAGATATATATATATATATATATATATATATATATATATGTGTGTGTGTGTGTGTGTGTGTGTGTGTGTGTGTGTGTGTGTGTGTGTGTGTGTGTGTGTGTGAAAGAAAGGGGAAAAGAGATGTGAGAGAAGAAGGGGAGTGTTTTTAGACGATGCATAGGTTTTCATAATGGGTTAGGGTTGAGTCAGGGTTAGGGTTAAGGATTAAGATTAGGGTTGCGTCAGGGTTAGGGTTGTAAAGTTGTAAATGTGTGTGCTTTGTATAGATAGGGTGGTTGGGTGAGCGGAGCCAGCCAAAGGAGGTTAACACTGTAAAAGGGAAATATATATTTTACCTCTGCCAAGGAGGTTATGGTTAGGTAAGGTTAGGGGGTAAGATTAGATAAGGTTAGGTTAGGGTTAGGGTTGTAAATGTGTAAATGTGTGCTTTGTATGAGTAGGGAGGTTGGTGTGAAGGATAGGGTCAGGGTTAGGGTTAGATAGGGTTAAGTGTAGGTTCAGGTTAGGGATAGGGTAAAGGTGTGAATGTGTGTGCTTTGTATTGGAAGGGATGTTGGGTGAGGGGAATGCAGCCAAAGGAGGTTAACACTGTAAAAGGAAATATATTTTAACCTCTGCCAAGGAGGTTAGGGTTAGGATTAGGATTAGGGTCAGGATTAGGGTTGGGGTAGGGTTAGGGTTGTAAAGTTGTAAATGTGTGTGCTTTATATAGGTTAGGGTTAGGTTAGGGTTAAGATAAGGGTTGGAGTTAGGGTTGGGGTAGGGTTAGGGTTGTAAAGTTGTAAATGTGTGTGCTTTGTATAGGTAGGGTGGGTGGGTGGGATGAGGGGAGCCCACCAAAGGAGTTAACACTGTAAAAGGGAAATATGATACATTTTAACCTCTGCCAAGGGGGTTAGGGTTAGAGTAGGGTTAGGGGAAGGATTAGTTTAGGGTTAGAGTTGTATATGTGTAAATGTGTGTGCTTTGTATGAGTAGGGAGGTTGGGTAAAGGTTAGGGTAGGGTTAGGGTTGGATAGGGTTAAGAGTAGGGTTAGGTTAGGGATAGGGTTGTAAAGGTGTAAATGTGTGTGCTTTGTATGAGTAGGGAGGGTTAGGGTGAGGGTTAGGGTTAGATAGGGTTAGGAGTGGGGTTAGGTTAGGGATAGGGTTGTTAAAGTGTAAATGTGTGTGCTTTGTATGAGTAGGGAGGTTGGGTGAGGGGAGCCCAGCCATAGGAGCTTAACACTGTAAAAGTAATCAAGCAACTGGTTGAGTGACTAAGACTTTCTTTCCATAGCAGTGTGCATCAAAACTAAAAGGCACATTTAGACCTCTAGTCCATTTTGAAATGCCGTAACCCATTTGTGGATAGCATGCTTTTGGAGCGTGAAGTGTGCATAGCTCAGCTGTATTGTTGTCAGCTTGAATAAAACAGAGAAAAAGAGGGAAACCTTAAAACATTCCCCTTAGTTCTAATGTACAGTGAATATCAACCTTAAGGGTACCAAATGTCAACCTAAGTGAGAAGTAATACAAATACATATATCAACCTTAAGGGTACCAAATGTCAACCTAAGTGGGAGGTAATACAAATACATATATTACATTTTTTTCTCCTTCTTTAAAATGCTACCTTGGCAGAGGTCTGAGCTCTCCGATTTTTATACTTCCAATTCTTAAGAACAGAGAGTACTTTAAAACGGACTGAGGAAATGCTGTCTGTCTGTACTCTGTCTGGTATAGTCTGTCCAGAAAATTATGTTTACGTGCTCCAGACAAAACTAGTGTGTCAATCTTTCTTGAAACTTGTAATTTTATGTTTCTTATGGGTCAGGAGGATGATGACCGGTGTCTTATTTTGAGCTATTTAGCAATAATTCGGGCGGAAATGGCAAAAAAAAGGCTTTCTTCCCTGCAGTGCACTTTCAAATTATATTGGTTACATGGTTACATTCAAACATGCTGCTGGTAGCCTGGCGTGCAAGTTCAGTGGTAAGAACGCCCGTCCAGTGATGCAAACAACAAGGGTTTGATGCCGATGTACCGCTTTTGACGCCGCTTTTTTTTAATGTTTATTTTTGTAGTGGGAAGTCGACATATGTACAACTGGGAATAAGTTTATTTGCCTTGCATCTTGTTCTAGTTTAAGGTGTGTATACTTTATAACTTATTCAACAGGTTGTATATGTTTCAGTGCAATGTTTTCATGGTTTTTGTTGTTTTTTTTTTTCTGTGATGTCACACAACCAAGCTTGAAGTGTGAAGTTTGACACGACTGGCATGCAAACAGACTGAGACTGATACACACACATACACTTCTTGAAAGCCATACTCACATATAGAACACAGACAGACAGAACGACAGACACACACACATACATGCCCACACATGTTCAGGCATAGGAGAGAGAGAGAGAGAGAGAGGGGGGGGGGGTGGATGGGTGGGGGTTGAGTGGAGTTCAAGCGTGCTACAGGAATTTGGATGGAGGCAGACAGACTTCTTCTTCTTACACTGGCTATCAACTCCTGCGGTCACCCCTAATCTAAGCATGCAACTATAAGTCAATACACAACACACCTACCTAGCCTTGGGGGGTGTTTTTTGTATGTATGGCTGTTTTGTTTTTTGTTTTTATCTCACCTTAAAGGTAGCCATACTCCATCTTCAGGGAACTGGGAAGAAAATTTGGAAAAAAGACAGGATGTAGAGCACAAGAGGCAGAAATAAGAAATCTTGAAGAGAAAAAGAGAGCATGACAGGAAAGAGGAACCCCTAACTACCCAACGACAGTGAACGTGATAGTTCCTGTGGTTCCAGAAACAGGAGGGGCCCTTAATTTCACATTCCGCAGTGCCCCACTGCAGGAGAGGCAGAAAGACAATTGTAGACAAGCATTCTGAAACAAACCATATCAAACGCTGCCTTTTCATTTTGAAAGTGATTTAATAAAGTGATTAATACCGTAGTGGCGATCACAAGAAGCAACTTCCAGCAAAAACAAATGAACCAACAAAACCAACTGTGTTGCTAAGCAGTCGCAAGCCCTATTTCTATTATGCACATCAATATCCTTGACCATAAGCATAACTTCATAAGTCAAAGTGTCCACACACCAATTGGAGCTGAGTCCAACAGTTCCACTATTGTGGAAAAACAACAACAACAACACAAATGGTATTTAGGGCCCTCTAAATACCCCCAATCCCACCCCACCCCACTCCAAACTATCTTCCTGACCTTGACCTTGTCAATAGGGTATTTTGAAAAAGAACAACTAGACATTCTATGTGCAAGAGTTGGGAGCCGGTGGATGATTCCTCCATTGATGAAGGAGATCCATGCAAGTCAAACATTTCACCGGCCAGTCAAAGCTGACCAAAAGTGAACAAAACATTCAAACACAGCCAATTAATGAGGAAGAAGACACAACAATCAAACCTATGTCACAAAAGAGGCAGACATACTTGGAGCAAGGTGCATCCCAAAGAAAAAAAATTGCATGAAATTGAAAAAGAAAATCTTCTCAAGCCCCCCAAACACATCAACACCCCACGCCTCTGGAATTGAAAATTCCATGGATGCATCCAGCCTGTTAAAGATACATAAAATGGCCATACATATAGACAAACAACACTACCAAGTAAATAATATGAATCATTCATGTGGTTTATAGCACCATCGACCACTATTGACAACACTACCAAGTAAACAATCACTCAATCATGTGGTTTATAGCACCACCGACCACTATGGGCCACATCAGAGTTGACACCTTGTCAGCTAAGTAAACAAGTGTACATCATGGCTGCCATGCGAGTTGGGTCGCATGATTTTAATTAAGGGGAGAGTATGTAGAGCCTAAAGTTAACGTGAGAGCGTTGGTCTTGAACCTGTATTCAAGACGTGTTTAGCGGCGGAAGGCCAGGTATAGAGTAGCGAGTTCCTCTCTGGAGAGGTAAGCTCGGGCTCTCCGATTGACTTGTGGGTGCAGAGGCCGAGAGCGAGTTGAGAAGTGCAGTCGGTGCACTGAGCGCTCCTGATCGCACCCCGGGTGGGGGTTTGACAGTACTCAGGTTTGCTGGTTGGCACCAGGTAAGTGTTCAGTTGTAAGGGGTTGACAGGGACTATAGGTGTAAAGGGTCGCTTTAAATGTAACACCTGGAGAGGTATTTACACGGAATTTCCCTGTTTCACAGTTCTCCCTTTATTCAGCTACCCGCTTACTGAGGGCATCCCGGACTGCCTTGGCTGGGGCCTAGCGATGGGCACTGGAGTGGGTGTTCGGAAGTAAGCAGTCTAGTGTGAAAGGTCGTCGCAACTAAGCCCTTGGGTCGAGGAGTTGGCGGAGGGGACCACGAGTCTCTGTGGGATGGAAGCCGGCCTCACTACCCCAGGCATGGTAGGACGATGAATTGAGGGCCAGGTGTAAAGAAAGCCCGATAACGCAGGAATGATACTGATCCTTGCGTGGTTGTGTGCCATGGACTGGTACTTAAAGAGTGCTAGGGTGTGCCCGTGACTGGTCTCTGTTAGTTCACTTGTTTTTATGTGTCTTTTATGTAAATGGAAATGTTGGCTCTATGCTGAGTGGATGATACAAATTTAAATTAGCAGCCGAAGAGTTATTTCCGGCATTCTTAATTTCTGTTGAGTAAATTTAATAAATTGTAACTCCCTATGGGAGGGGAACTGGGAAATTGAATTTTTTTGTTGTGCACCTTTGGTTGAGTGGAGAGATAGTGTGTGTGCACAGAGTAAGCCTTGTTGTGTGTGTATGGGAGTTTGACCACATGTGACAGTGTTTATTCTTCTTCTTCTGTGTACACAGGCTGTCAACTCCTGCGGTCACCCCCAATCTAAGCATACAGTCAATACACAACCTACCTACCTAGCCTGGGGGTGGAATTTTGTGTGTATGGCTGTTTTGTATCCCACCTTAAAGGTAGCCATACTCCATCTTCAGAAAATTGGGAAGAAAGCTTGGAAAAAAAGACAGGATGCTGAGCACAAGAGGCAGAAATAAGAAATCTAATTTATCTTAAGAGAGAAAAAGAGCATGACAGGAAAGAGGAACCCCTAACTACTTAACGACGGTGACCTGATAGCTCCTGTGTTTGAGAAATCTCGCTTTGGAATTCCGCTGATACCCCTGAAGTCGGTGTTTTTTGAAAATGCAACTGTTTCGGCTCTAGCATTTGCACTACGAGAGCAGTAATATTTCTTGTGCTTGCAAATTACTTTTCTGCTAAAGAAGCCGTTACACCCACTACACATCACTACACCTGTGCTACCCCTGCTTCCTTTCCCTCAGCAGCTGTTTTCCTTCATCCCGATGCTGGATATTTTTTTTGAGGATTCCTTCTTTTCTTAAAGATTCAAACACTCTCAACTGTTCCTGAGGGGGCAGAAGTAAAGCTGCTTTTCACACTCTCTTCTTCCTTATGCTTCCTCTTCATGTGTCTTGAAAGTTTTGCTTGAAATGTCCCACAAAAAGACACATGGACGTGGAGGCTTCTTGTAAGTTTTGCATGAAGTGCTTGAAGTGGAAGTTGACTGTGAGAAAGATGCCGACTTTTCTGAAGGCTGGTGTGAACTACCTCCAGTAACAGTAGCCTTCGAGGAAGAAGCTGACCTTGCAACACACTGGGGTGAAGTACCTGCACTAACACTAGTCTCAGAGGAAGAAGCTGACCTTGCAACACACTGGGGTGAAGTACCTGCTAACTGCAGAGGAAGAAGCTGACCTTACACCTCTGAAGTGAGCAGAATTAGCCTCTTGGCAGAAAAAGCAGTCTCCGCGGAAGAAGCCAACTTTGCACCAAGCTGGTGTGAAGTGTCTGCAGAAACAGTAGTCTCCGTGGAAGAAGCCAACTTTGCACCAAGCTGGTGTGAAGTGTGTGCAGTAACAGTAGCCTCCGAGGAACAAGCTGACCTTGCAGTAGATCGGCGTGAAGTGCCTGCAGTAACAGTAGCCTCCAAGGAACAAGCTGACCTTGCAGTAGATCGGCGTGAAGTGCCTGCAGTAACAGTAGCCTCCAAGGAACAAGCTGACCTTGCAGTAGATCAGTAATAGCGTGAAGTGCCTGCAGTAGTCGGCGTGAACAGTAGCCTCCGAGGAACAAGATGACCTTGCAGTAGATCGGCGTGAAGTGCCTGCACTAACAGTAGCCTCCGAGGAACAAGCTGACCTTGCTGTAGATCGGCGTGAAGTGCCGCAGTAACAGTAGCCTCCGAGGAACAAGCTGACCTTGCTGTAGATCAGCGTGAAGTGTGTGCAGTAACAGTAGCCTCCGAGGAACAAGCTGACCTTGCTGTAGATCGGCGTGAAGTGCCTGCAGTAACAGTAGCCTCCGAAGAAGACGAAAACCTGGCAGTAGACTGGTAGTACATAGCGTCTGATGTGTCAGTAACCTCCAAGGGAGCACTTGTAGGGGTTCCTGCAAAACATAACCACCACCCAATTGAACTGAACCAATACCTTTGAAATGGAAGAAAAATATATTAGATGTTTAAAATAGAAGATTCAGTGACATTTACCCTTTACTCAAATGGTTCTCTCTCTCTCTCTCTCTCTTCTCTCTCTCTTCTCTCTCTTCTCTCTCGTCGCCTCTCTCTCTCTCCTCTCCTCTCTCTAATGTTCTTTGTTCTTTGAGATGCCACCGGCCACAAGACATCAAACGCATCTGGTAACCCCGTTCTACTGTTCAATAGGAGAAAGCCATTGTGAGCCAATGGAATGGAATCCCAATACATATTACATGCATCCTGTGCGCCAATGACAGTTTACGTGAAGACTCTGGGCACAGGGCAGAATACAAATTTCTAATAAAAAAAAAACAAGAATGAAAAAATTAAAGAAAAAAGCAGAATAGACTCACCAACTACCAAATCCTGTACACAAATATATTCACATGAAATGCATTTTGAACCATTTTGCTAATACGTGGTGTGAAAAAAATGAAGATTACCTGAGTTGTTTTTTCTTCTTTAGCCCTGGATAGACATCAGACACATCAGAGTCAGAATCTCCTGTGGAATCGGGAATGTGCTCAGACTGGTCAGAATCGGCGTCCCCCTGAAATAATGACAAAATATTCTCAAGCACTCCAATAGTTTATGCATTTACTTGAGTCCATTACCATAGGCTATCTTTTATTAGTTCAACTGGGTGTCATCCTGGGGTATTAAAATATACTAAATGAAACTCTACAGCATCATCTTCTGTGCAAAAAATTATCCAATTCAACATCTCATTTTTCTTTAAGTATGTATGTATGTAAGTGACTCTCTCTCTCCTCTCTCTCTCTGTCTCTGTCTCTCTCATCACAGGTACTGTTGTAGTTATTGAACGCAACACTTGCTCTCATAATTTTTTTTTCCTTATACTGTACTCATCCACGTCATCACACGTTTTAAAAAAAAATCCAGTGGTATCTTTCACCTGAAACCCTCTTGAGCGCTAGGGTCTCACTTTGTGGGGTTACATGAAGAAGAATTAGAACAATGTAACTTCAGAGTATATATATATATATATATATATATATATATATTTTTTTTTTTTTTTTTTTTTAAGAAAAACAATGAAATTCAGGGGCCACATTTTCATGTCGAACACACTTGGCCATGCAGACCCAACTTGTGTCAGGGATGAAAACAAAGCTAAGCAAAAAACACTGGGAAAGTTGTTTGATGGGGGGGGGGGGGGGGGGGGGGGGGGGGGGGGGGGGGGTTGGGGGGTACAACGTGCACCACTCTCAGAAAAGTTGTTGAACAGAGGGGAGTGGGGGGGGGATGGAACGGTGTACACTCTCTCAAAAGTTGTTGAGCGTGGGAGGAGGTGGGCGCGGGAGGGGGGGGATCGAATGTTTGTGCACTCTGTCAATAGTTGTTCAGTAGGAACTGTTAAAACCTGAGGGCTTAAGCCATGGGTCGCCCGGTATGTGATGCTCGACTTTATGAATAAAAAATCTGTACCCCCCCCCCCCCCCCCCCCCCCCAACTTTTTGCCAGGTCCAGCCCTGGGAGGGCACAGCACTGCAGCAATGTGCTCTCCGAGTGCAGGCAGTACAAATTTCACAACATTATTTTTTTTTGCATTGGTATACAAGCACAAGTACTGTTTTACACAAAGCTTTAGCACCACTTACCTGCCTATCTTCCGACACGCCTCTATTAACTTGTTCAGGGAGCTGGTGTCCATTTTCCAAGTCACTGTCACTACTATCCTCGGTTTCACGGATGATACCCCTGCAATTATAATCAATTGCATACAATCAGTGATATGAAAGACTCTTTAGTTCTGTAAGTGTTCTACTTAGGATGACAACCAAAACTGAAAAACAACCATGATATCCCCCCCCCCCCCCCCCCCCCCCTCCCACACTACTTGGTACACTGTGTCACACTGTTTTTGGGGGGTCTGTTTTGTCTTTCACATGGGTCAGTTGTTGCCGTAGGGAATTAGTGGATTTGTGGAAAACTTTGCAGCCATGTTGTTAGACAGCTCTGGCTAGATGAAAACAGTGCTGATGAAGGCTGGGTGATCCAGCTGAAATATCCCTACAAGAAGTCCCCGATCCTGAGTAAGTACGCCTTTTATAATGTCGAATCCAGGATCCAGAAACCTACATTCTTATTAACTATCATCCATACAAATCATGTGTTTACCGCATATGGGAATTGAGCTTCAAAGGTTTGTGCACAAGAAGCGCTCTATTCAGGACTAACAGTGAATCTACACACTTCACAGCCTAGTGGTAGATCAAACGCCAGCAAGCACAGAAAATGAAAATAGCTATAGTAATATTAATACATAAATATTTCAAACTATTTTATTGTCATTAAAAAAAATATTATTATTGTATTTACATAGGACCTATCATTGGTCACAGACCAACCTCTAAAAACAAGTGCTTTTCAATCATCACACCACACTTTACAGTTTACTCAATGGGCTTGCCTACCCAGGTAGAGCCGACTGATATGCTGACTGCTGGCACTTAGTTATTCCCCATGCCATTTCAAATATCACCTACTCATTTTTGGCTCATGTGTGTAAACAAAGTGAGTCTATGTTCTCATGCTATTTTGGTTGTGTGTGTGTGTGTGTGTGTGTGTGTGTGTGTGTGTGTGTGTGTGTGTGTGTGTGTGTGTGTGTGTGTCTCTGCATCCATTAATCCATGTATGTGTGCCTGAGTGTAGGCGTTTGTGTGGTCAACTTTAACGTTGGCAATTTCTCAGCAATTACAAGTGCTGGCAGCAGCGGGCCCTTTGTTCCCAAGCGGAACCAGAGGCATAATTCAAGTCAAGTCACAAGTGCTGACAGGGTCAAAAGTGATAGACTTGCACTTAATCACAATGACACACCCTTCCTAGCAAGCCCTAGCATGAAGACATCACGGAATGGTAAAGGCTGTAATTTTTTTTAATTGGATTCTCTAACTAGGAGTAGGACAACTTGAACTGCCTCTAGTGTTCTGTACCAACTTGAGCCTTGAAGGCTTTGCCTCTCGTCATTTATCTCCTTTATCCCTGCAGTTCCACACAGCATGCACGCCATGTTTCATGTAATCCATTTTCACCGGCACAAGATGACCTACACTTTTGAAATATCAACCAGAAAGTAAACAGTTTTTTTTCAGCTTTGTAAGAAACACCAGGCAGATATCTTCAATCTACTTGATCTTTGACAAGGTAAATTGACCTCCCCTACTCTTTTCGATTTTTCAACTGCTATGAGTTTGGTTTTTTTTTATGTGCAGGGATCTAGGGTCCGACTCGTTTATAATTATTGTCCCCAAGATAACACGCCAAATAAGGCAGGAATAGGATTGACTCTAAAGTAATCTATAAGATATAAGAAAACTATAGTTCAAAATGCCAAATGTTTTTGAAGCATGCCAGTACACCCTTAAAAATGCAGCATTTTCTTCAGTCTTTATAAACAAAGATTCCATAATTACAGAATGCTTAAACTACACAAATGATGTTCAAGCAAGCCAAAAATCCAAAAGATACTTACTCGTTCTTAAGGTAGCCAAACAAATCTGAAAAATGTGGCCATGAGCAAAGAAGGCAAGCCAATGACCAACTTGGACAATTCAACCTGACCCACAGGAAGTAAACACGCAGCTTGTCTGAAAGAAAAAAAAAAGTGATAATAGTATATTTTGCCTTTTTATGTAAGATAAGATACGTCTTTATTACCAAGTGTACATGAGTCACAAAGAATATTGGGAGGGATAGAGCACAAGCTAACAAACATTTCGAGCTCAAGCTCAGTCATTTCACATAATCATAAACTAAGCAAGGGTTGAATATTGGAAGAGTACACATAAGCTTGTCTAACAACCCCCCACCCCCCAACTCGCCCAATCATGCGCGAACACACACCCACCACACACACACACACACACACACATTCTGTGAACTGGGAATAGAATTACTGAATAGACGGTGCACATAGCTGTCTAAAAAAAAGCACTCACACACATATCGAAACATACATGGCTAGTGTAATTGATGGCGAGTCTGTCACACAGAATGACAAGATTCTGCATTTTGAATTCAAGGCTTCGATAGCTTTTGGAAAGAAACTATTTGTGACGCTCCGCCACGAAATGAGTCGCATTGTCCCTCACCGAGTTTTTCGCTAGGGCCGATTTTAGGCAGATGGGGGGTCAGGTTATGGATTTTTAGATTTTAATGGAATATTAACCTACAGCCTTTCTTCTGTCTTCCATGCAAATATTAAAGTGTAAATATGTTTCTGTTTTTTTGCCCAAAAAATGCTTTTGAAACACATAACCTCTTGTTTTGCCAGCTTACAAACCGATAAAATTGATCAAAATTGACAGGCCCTCATCCCCGAAATATTGGAATGGACCTGTCGAATGATACCTCGTTGGAAAGGTCTAGACCTCTATTTTTAAACTGAAAACCCTTTCAGGGGTCAATTTCCACGGTGTAAGCCAATCATCGTCCTTAAAAAAAGGGGTATGACGTATAAACAAAGCGTCACTAAGGTGGGATTCCCCACTGATGGTTGGCCCAAAGGCGTTCACGTGACCAACACAAGCAACAATGGCGGCTTCCAAAGCGAACACGCCGGAGAGTCTTAGGGCTAATATTTGTGATTTTTTTTTAACAAGATCGGCTCGCGATGCCAACATATTTTCATCATCAGATGAACATGACATTTACGGGCTGGAGACTGAATATTTCCTGGACGACGATGGCAGTGTGTTCAACCGATAACGAAGAGGAAATGGGTGATCGAAGTGATATTGACAGTCAGTGCTCCCAGACCGGCTCGGATCACGAAGAAGCAACCTGCACTCGTCCAAGTTCAAGAGCCCAATCTGTCTGTGAAATGCCGACATAGACAGCGAAACCATGCTTGGACCTGATGCTGAAAGGCTGAAAGTTGAAGCTTTCGACTGCAAGTGTCAAAAATCGCCATGTGGCAGGTGCAAGCAGTGTCGTGACTGACAGCAAAGCAGTGAAACTGACAGTGCTGAGCCAGTGTCCCAAAAAGAAGGGATGCATTGCACAGTTCACTTCTGAGGACATACTGGCAAAGAGAATGACCATGGCTGAATTATCTGAAGGTAAGCACACAATTCAGTTAATATTTTACTGTCACTGCATAATTGTTGTTTGATTTGTGTTTAATTGTGGCAAGGTAAACATGATTAAACCAAAAGCATAACCTCATTGTGATGAGTCATGCATGCACACACACACACACACACACACACACACACACACACACACACACACACACACACTCACACACACATACATATTGTTATGCCCACACACATAGTCATACAGTGATTCTATAAACACACACACAATGTATTATGCACAAGATGTACACACACACACCCACACACACACACACCACACACACACACACACACACACACACACACACCATAAGCTTAATGCTGATGTAACTGAACAAAAAATAATCATAAAGAGAGAAGCCCTCTCTGTTAAATCTAATTGTGATCAATATGTTTGTTTTTAACTTTACAAAATGCATTATGCTGGTATGTGATAGTATGTGTGTCAGTTGCATGATTAAGTAATTGTACACTGTACAGTATGTGTGTGTGTGTGTGTGTGTGTGTGTGTGTGTGTGTGTGTGTGTGTGTGTGTGTGTGTGTGTGTGTGACTTGTATTCTATGAATGAATAATAATTATTGTACAGTGTAGTGCGTACATTGAGTGTGTGTGTGTGTGTGTGTGTGTGTGTGTGTGTGTGTGTGTGTGTGTGTGTGTGTGTTTTCTGTATGCACACATGTGTAAATGAGTGGGCAAAAGGCTATTTTAATAGTGTGTGCTTGTGTGTGTTACTATGTTTTGGTTTTAGTGTGTATTGTGAGGTTCAAATTAACCAGGCATTTGTAATAACTAACTCTTTCTAAGGTGACTCAGAGTAAGACTTTTTTTTCAGCTTAGAAGGACATGGTGCTGCATGGAATGCTTGCGTGTACCCCCATGAACAACTCAGAGATCACTGTGGGCAAGCCTTGTCGCCAGAAGACCAAGAACATCAGCGCACAACATACACTGTCGACTTCAAGATTGTCTGCAGGGAATCTTTTAAGTTTATTTATTGGTAAGCAAATAACACTGAATCAGAAATTTGCAGAACTAGAACTTCTAGTTTTATTAATCCTTAATTTTTTTTTCTTGTCTCTCTTTATTTTTTTCCCAATGGAATCTTTTTTATTTTTTTTATTTTCCTCCTCGCCTTACTCTTTTCAGTTTTTGTGACTCAATCTCATCATGCATATCTGTCTGTTTCACAACTGATTAACATTGTCTACTAGAATTAAATTTGATATTTAGCTAATAAAATAGATATAGATTAATTTTGCTTTTTCACCTTTTTATTTTAAACCTTTTGGTTATAGTGGTATATTAAAATGGAAATATTATGAACATTTGATTTACAATTCATTAATTTCATTTTATTTTCAACTGAGTATTTTATACTAAATTGTCAATATTTTTCTTAGGCAGAAATATTTTGTGACTGCTGCATAAAGACTGTTTGAAACAGACAAAATGTCAAATGTTTAGCAGCTTTTAGTTTGTGAACCATTGATTTAAATCTGAATCAAGAATAATTTTGTGTACACCGTTTATGATTGAAGTAATTGCTAACAGTTACACACACTTTACTAATAAACACTAAAACAGACTTCACACACACTGAGACAGCTTACAGTAACATCATTAAACACAAAAGTTGATTGAAATCACGGCTAATTGTTAAACACACTCTCCTAATAAATCTAAAACAAACTTCACACACGCTGACACAGCTTACATTAACTTTTTTTATGTTTAGCTTACAGCAACATTATTAACACAAAAGTTGATTGAATTCACTGCTAACAATTACACATGCTTTACCAATAAACACTAAAAGTAAACAGACTTCAGACACATACAGACACAGGTTACCTTTCTTCAAGTAGAATGATTAATTCCTGTTTTCTGGTAAGTGTTGCTAAGAACAGAATTCAACACTGTTTCAGGATTAGTCAGAACAAGCTGACCGCTTTACTGCGTGTGTGTGTGTGTGTGTGTGTGTGTGTTTCAGGTCACCGTATGCTTGGGAAGACTTCTTTCTTCAAAATATGGCAGCAGCACCTTCCCTTCATTGTTGTTGGAAACCCAGTGACGGATCTGTGTTGGCAGTGCAAAACAAAACAATGAGAAGATCTGTCGCAGTACTGGTCTCCCGGAAGAAGAGAGTGGTGCCAGGCTTCAGGATCAGCTGGCTCACTTAGAGGTTGTTGAGGCAGAGTGGACATTTTACAACAGGCAGGTGGACCACAGCAAAGCTGCAACAGCTGCTGCCAACATCGTGAGCTGGGACCCCATCCTGCCAACAGCTGGCCAGCCAGGATGCATTACACAGCTGTGACTTTGCCCAGCAAAGTCCATCTGCCCAGCAGCCCTCTCCAGCCTGATCCTATTTTTGTTCCCAGAAAGTGCGGCATCTTTGGAGTCTGCTGTGAGGGTCTTTCCACAGCAGATAAATTACCTCATTGATGAAGGCATGTCCCAGCGGCAAGGGGTCCAGTATGGTGCTTTCTCTGCTGCACCATTTTTTTCCCAGCATTTTGGCATTGGGGAGATGGAGGTGGATCTACACTGTGACAACAACTGCAGCGGCCAGAACAAAACCAAGTCCATGTTGTGGTACCTGGCCTGGCGAGTCATGCAGGGCCTTCACACCTCCATCACCGTCAACTTCATGCCTGCCCGCCCACACCAATTTGCTCCTGACTGGTGTTTCGGCCTCCTGAAGCCACGCTTCAAACGTTGTGAAGTTCACGGCCTCAACGGCCTGTGCCATGTCATCAACAGCAGCACCACCAAGGGCATCAATCGGGCGCAGATCATTGGCACAGAGGCTGGGGAAGAGAAAGTCATGGTCTATGACTGGCAAGCATTTTTTGATGTGTATTTTAAGGCAGTGAAGGGAATGAAAAAATATTTTCATTTCCGTTTTTTTTCCTCAGATGCTCCTGGAACTGTGTATGTGAAAACCACACTGAGTGCAGAGGAGGAACAGATACAGCTAGCATACTGTGTGGACACTGCCAGGTGTCGTCTGGTCAGTCTCCCTGCCTGAATTCAGCCCCCTGGATTGTCAGCTGACCGCAGAGAGTACCTATACTAGCACATCAGACCCCTTTGTCAGACCTGACGCACAAGACATTCTCTGCCCCTAAGCCTCTGCCCCTGCCCTAGTCACTAGTCCAGTACTGTGAGTAGAACATCATCTTCCTGTGGGAATTACTGTTCTCATGTGTGTTCAAACTACTTCATATGGTCAGGGAAGCTGCGTTCTACTGCCGCGGTCAGTGTAGTATCTTTTTTAGGTTATGTTTTTTTTTTTTTTTTTTTTTTTTTAATTTTCCTTTATTTTCTGACTTAAGATCTTACACTAGCAGTTACTGAATAAAAGCACACAAAAGGTTACCTCAAGTAGTATGGTTATGTGAATTAATTTACTGATATAAATTTAAAGCAGCTTATATCTTTTCTCTGTGTTATTTTTCAATTTATCCAAAATCTTTTTTTTGAATAAATCTAGAAATGTCAATATTTTTCCCCAAAAGTTTGTGTGATGATACAGAATGGTCATGTGCATGTTTGTGCGAAGTTTCAACAAGATATCTTAATTAGAAGTACTTGGTTGCTATGAACATGTTTTGAAACTTTTCGGCTGCAATTTCTCTTTTCGCTGTATTGACGGGGTCTAAACTTCAAATCACAATAACTTTGCCAAAAATAGTCCGATTTACAATCTGTCTTTTTTGTTGGAGAGCATTTTTATTGTAGAATTACAAGAATATAAATAACTCAAAAACGACCTCCGGTGCAATGTGACTCATTTTGTGGTGGAGCGTCACATTTGCAAAGCGATTCGTTCTTGTTTTTCAAGGTTATGTACCACCAACCTGAGTGAGGAAAGCAGCTTGAAAAATCCAAAAGCTGGATGTTATCTATCTTGACTTATCGACTTAGCTTTTTTTAAATGCTAGTATAGATTCATCATCCAAGGACGGCAAGTTACACTCACACCCTATGATCTTGGTGGCTGTTTTGACAATCATTTTGAGGGCTGAAACATCCTCTTTTGACATGTTACCAAACCAGACAACTACTGCAAAAGTTAATACACTTTCAATGATTGTTCTGTAGAACTGGATCAGAATGTCCTTGTTGACACCAAATTTTTTCAACCGCCAAAGAAAAGTACAAGCGCTGCTGGGCTTTCTTAACGATGTTCCTGGAATTTTTCTCCCATTTTAAATTATCAGAAACGATTAGTCCAAAAATTTAAACTCACTAATGATTTCCAATGGGTTGTTTTTGATAGTTACTGGGCAAGGGAGCGGTCTTGGTTTTTTCTGAAATCTAGAATCTTTTGTTTTTGATACATTTAGCTCCAAGTTGTTTTGGTCGCACCAGCTAACGAGCTCGGAAACGTCATATCTGTAGTTAGACTCGTTACCATTCGTGATCAGCCCTTCAAGAGTCGTTTTGTCGGCAAATTTTTTATTTAACCACAGTATTACATTCATGGTGAGTTTTACAATCATGGATGAACAATGAATACAAGACTGGGGACGGAACACATCCTTGGGGGGCACCAATGTTAAGGGTAAGGGTGGAAGAGAAACACATCACCAACTTTAGAAATCTGTGGTCTACATCTGAGGGAATCAAGGATCCAGACACAAACTGATTCAGGGATCAAAAGATGTTTCAAATTCATATAAAGCTTTGAAGGTACTATTGTATTAAATGCTGAACTGTAATCAATGAAAAGTATCCTAACGTACGCGTCTGGATCCAAAAGATGCACTCACCCGACACCAGTCTGCCTCAGCCCTTAACAAGGTCTGTTTGATTCACCAGACCAATATGACCACTCACCCAACATGGAGAAATCCCAATCAAAGGAGAAAATGAAGTAGGTCACTAAGTTTAACCCAGAGACTGTATTGTGCTACATGCAGAAATTAACCACGTTCAACTGTTTTTATCTTTGCCATTCAGATGAATCGGCAGGGTTTCCACTTCGGCCGCCCGGTTTCATTTTTTTTTAACATTTTTTTTTAATAATCAGAAAGAAAAATAAGTTACGTATCAAGTGATTATATGACATTTTTTATAGCATAACAAACCTTTCACACAATTCTGACACACTAGTTTCATATATACTAGAAACATGCACAGTAATTGTATTAAACAAATGCAGAAAACAAAGAAATGAAAAATAAAATAAAGAGAAGATAATGAGCAAGCTAACAAAATACACACAAAAACACACACACATGCGCGCACACCACTTGCCCACATCACCACCACCACTCTCTCTCTCTCTCTCTCTTCTCTCTCAATCAGCTAGGTTAATTCTTCCATGCCAATCTTAGGGTTAACAAGATCACTGCATGAGGTAGGTAGGGGTAAAGAAAGAGGAGTCCCTATGGGGAGTGGCAGGTGGGGGTGGGGGTGGGGGCAGGTGGGGGGGGGGGGGGGGCTGGGGGGAGAGGGGCTGGGAGAGGGGGACTGGGGTGACTGAGGAAGATGGAGTGCAAAGGAGAAAAATGAAGTAGGTCACCAAGTTTAACCCAGAGACTGTATCGTGCTACGAAAGCCCTTTATTTATTTTTTCGAATGATATTGTAGCCCA
>JADBJO010011881.1:22500-32500 GCA_016801955.1 Conus betulinus
GCCCCCCAGCTGTGATCAACTTTGACCTACCTGGAACATTCACCATAACTGCACTACCCAAAAAACAGCACACGATGCCCTGAAACTCATTTTCAGTGTCACGATGATGGCTACTGTCTCCCTGTCTACGTCAGGTGCAATGACATAATCGACTGTCTGGATCATGAGGATGAAGTGGACTGTGATGATTACAAGACGTGCCCAGGCTTTTATAGATGCCTTGACAGAGAGAAAACAGTCTGTGTGCACGTGAATCACCTGTGTGATGGCGTGCCACAATGCCCACTCCATGATGACGAACTGACATGCAATATCGTTTGTCCTGACCCGTGTGCTTGTTACGGTCTTGCCTTCATCTGTAAGCGTACTTTTCTAGTCAGCTCGTTCCCAAACTTACGCTACCTTGACGCCTCGGGCACAGGAATGCCTCTGAGTGAAATAATGAATAACACCATGCTGATCCACCTGGGCGTACAGGCATGTGGGTGGAGGACGTTGACAGGCGTTTATTTTCCCCAATATTCACAGTGTGGACCTCAGTCATAATTTACTTTATTCGGTCAGCTTCACCCACTTTGCTGGAATGCCTCAACTTAGGAGGGTACGTTTGGCAGGTAATCCTATGTCTGGTGGTATAGCTTATGTTCACAGTTACTATGTACACCAATCAATGGTGATTTTCAATATTTCTCATGTCCAAGTGAATTCTCTGAACATAAGCACCTTGCTATCACGTATGCCAACTTACAAGTCCTAGACTTGACAGGGAGCAAAATAAGGGATCTGCTAGGAAAATGTTTGTGTCATAATCTTCAGGTTCTGAATTTACAGGGCTGTCCTGTAACTGATTTTGCTCCAGATTTTATGAAATCTATGGTAAACTTGAGGTATGTCTTAACAGACAACTTTAATTGTGTTGCTCTGCTGTTTACCGAACAATTTCCAAGGCAAATGTTTGGCCCCTTTTAAATGAAATCTCTTCATGTGATGACTTGTTGAAATCTACTGCTTACCGGTGTGCACTTGTGGTGTTTGCTATACTTTCCGTTCTGGGGAAACGTTGGTGGTTTTGTCTATCGTGTATATTTCTTATCAGAAACTACCAAAACTGGTTTTGCAATATTTGTTCTTCACTTGTGTATTTCTGACTTTCTGATGGGAGTGTATCTAGTTTTCATTGGCGTGGCAGACCGGATATATACTGGTGCCTACATTTGGAATGATACTGAATGGAAACATAGTGCAGCTTGTAGCCTTGCGGGATTCTTGGCTATGTTATCATGTGAACTGTCAGCATTTTTAATCTGTCTAATCACTTTTGATCGTTTTCTTGTGCTCCATTTTCCCTTTAGTCACATCCGATTTGGACCTAGGTCAGCTCACGTTGCCTGTGGCATCATGTGGGCACTGGGACTGACACTGGCAGTAATACCTCTCCTGCCTATCACCTCAAACTGGGAGTTTTTCCGTCAGACAGACATTTGCATTCCACTGCCTGTCACCAGAGCTGAGTTTCCTGGTCACATTTATTCTTTCAGTGTCATGATCATCTGCAACCTAATCCTCTTCCTCACGATTGGCATAGGACAGTTTCTTATTTACTGGTCTGTACGTAGTAACACTATATCTAATCATCTGACAAAGACTAAAGACGTAGACACTGAGAATGCTCGTTCCAACGAAGTAACGATAGCCATGCGTCTCCTGTCCGTTGCCGTGTCTGATTTTCTGTGCTGGTTTCCTATTGGTATGTGTGGGGGTCCTGGCTGCCAATGGTGTCGTCATTCCAGGGGAGATCAACGTGGGAATGGCCATATTTGTGTTGCCTCTCAACTCAGCACTGAATCCCTTCCTCTACACTTTGAGCATAATGCTAGAGAAAAGGCGCAAAGCACGGGAGCTTCGTTTTCAGAAACTGTTACAAACCCAACAAAATCGGTAACACTTGATACATCTTTATACAGGAATTGAAAATGACTATTGAAACCATAGATCTGCAATCTCTGCTTCTGTAACTCATACGTGCACTACATTGAGTTATGGGATCTCTTCTTCTATAAATCATGTGTGCACTGTTTTTATGGCAGAAGAAACAATCGAATGAAAACAGCACAATTTTTCTCCAAAAGAAACAGCGCGTTAGTTTAAATCATTATCTTTACTAAGAAACTCTACATAGAGCTGAGGGGTGAAGAACCATCAGAGAGGAATCACCTCATGCACACGAGGTTTCTTTTGTTTTCTGTTCGTTTGTACTGTTTTGTGTGTGTGTGCGTGCGTGTGTGGTCGTCGGTATAATGTCCTTCCACTATAGTGATTCAGACAGTTTATGTGTGGGTGAAAGAAGTATGTATGTGATGAAGTGTATTAATGCATTAATGATAGAATATGACATCCCCTCCTCTCCCCCCCTCACCCTCCATTCCTCTTCCGCCTTAGCAATTTGAAGTGAGGAGTGATAAGATCTACAGATAAGGACCAATTGAGCTATTTAACAAACGCATACAAATTGAGTCTAGAACAGAGTAAATGACATTTGGAGCTGCTTTTCGTGCAAGTTGATCTACACGCTCGTTGGGTACTATACCACAATGAGAGGGGATCCAACAAAAAGTGACAGTAATGTCTTGCATGGATAAAAGGTGAATAATGTGATGAATTTCAAATATATCAAGTCGGATTGAAGGACACGCAGACTTAATCGAGTAGACTGCTTTTAATCAATACCTATTAAGATTTGTGAACTTTTTATTGGAAAATTTAGAATAAAATCAAACAATTTAAGTATAGCAAGTAATTTGGCACTGAATATCGATAACTGTTTACCAAAATAAAAGAGCTTTTCTACTTTGAGGCTAAGGATTATGAAGGCTGCTCCCGTGTTATTATTTTCTAGCACTGAGCCATCTGTAAAAAGTTTCAAATGATGATTGTACTTACTGTCTAAATGAGTGTAAACAGATGCTCTTAAGATATGCGGACAATCCTTTTTACAACGTCTGTATAATCAATATCAAAGGAGGCTTTACATTGTTCCCATCTTGGAATAGGTGAATACGTTGGATTTTGGACGATGTTATTTTTTTTAATCTATTTTGGTATCCTTTAGAAGATCATAGGAAAATGAGTTGATAGTCCTTGCTGACTGTATGTTTTTGGCACGTTTTCCAAAATCCTTTTATGACTTTAAAAGTATTTCTTCTGAGCAAAAATTGTTTGTGAAAAGCTCCTCAAGACAAATTTTGAAGTAGACGCTTTCCGAAGTTCTGAAAGGGGTACGATCCCTGATTCATTATAGGTCCGTAAGTTACATGTATGTGTGGGAACCCCAAGGGCAATTTTATATGCTTTGCAGTCAGTGCTCTGAAGTTTATGTAAGAGATATTGAGTGCATTAAAAAAATACTTCTTGAGCGTAAGTTAGTCTAAAGCGTATAAGGGCAGTTGTTAAAATGGTTAGTGATTTATATCTTTGAGTGGTTTTCCTTGTTTATGAATTGGAATAATAATTGAGTCCTTCCAAATCAGGGGCATTTTTCCATTGTCCCAACATTTTTGGAAAAAAACAAATGTAGAAAATTTATTATATTTTGCGGGAAATGACCTAACATTTCATTTGAAATGCCATCTAATTCCACTGATGTCTTTTTATTCAGATTTATGATACACTCTTGGACTTCCTGTAATGTTATAGCGGTATTTAAATAGTGATTTTTCTGTAGGTTTTGGATATTATAGATGTCTTTCTTTTCTGCACGTTCAAGGCGTTTTTTCTTGTCCAAGGATAAGCTGGCAACGCTACTGTTGTTTGCAAATAAGTCTGCAAAGGCTTCAGCTTTATCACAATTTGATGGACATTCAGGTTGTATTGAATTAATTGGACAATGTGGGGAGGTTAATTCCATTTTTTCATCGTTTTAATCGTGTCCAACTTTTTGAATATCTTTAAAGTTTGAACCTCATTTTGACATACAGACGACCAATACTGCTTTTCTTGCTTGTGCAGTTATTCTATTTTGGTGATGTTTTGCTCTTTTTTTCTCAAGAAGTTTTTTTCTGCATTTTCCTTGGGATTTTTTTTCTCTTTTGCATCTTTTTTTTTTTTTTTTTTTTTTTTTTTTTCTTCTTTTTTGCCTGCTGACATATATCATTCCACTAGACATTACCCGAATGTTTTTTTTCTTCGGTTTTACAGATTTTACAGTCGGAATTAAATCTTTCGCAGCAGAGTGTACTGCATTCTGAAAATGATCGTGTAAACGTATCGATATCTTGATTCTCAGATTGTCTATGTTTACATTAAACGGACTAAGTAGATATGAAAATGTATTCCAATTAGCAAACTTGTAACAATATTTAGGAACTTCGTCATGCGCGACTTCAGCTGTTTCAGGTCTCATACGTTCAAGAGAAATGACAATAGGGAGATAATCACTTTTTAATGGATCTTCAAGTGTTTGCCAGTTACATGATACAGCTAGTTCGGGAGATATGAATGATAAGTCGGTGGCACTAGGATTATATTTAGGGTTGTCTGGAATACGAGTAATACTGCCATCGTTGAGAAGGTAAAGAGAGGAGTTCACTATATTTTCGATTATTTGTGATTACCTGGCACTCTTTTTTCCCAAAAACGGCGAATGGGCGTTAAAATCACCAGTTATTAAACATTTGGTAGACTGGTTGAATTGAAATGAGCGAAGCCATTCTGTATTACGATCGTTTGGGCCTCGAGGTAAGTATACAGAGCCGACATTATAATCAACTTGAACTCTGACTGCACATGAGTGCAACCCAGGAATGTCTGGTGGGGCAGGACTGGCACATGGGGCATATTTTACATCTTCACGAACATATGTTTATTTTTTTCATCATTATTAGTGTTTGGGGTAATTGGTGGAAAATAGTAATTAGGGACTTTAGGTAGTTTAGTTTTCGCGGACATTCTTCTTCTTCTTCTTCACGAACACATATATATATATATATATATATATATATATATATATATATATATATATATATATATATATATATATTATATATTTTTTTTTTTTTTTTTTTTTTTTTTTTCATCATTATAATGTTTGGGGTAATTGGTGGAAAATAGTCATTAGGAACTTTAGGTAGTTTAGTTTCGCGGACATTCAGTGATTGCAAAGCTAATATGTTGTATTTTACTTCAGATAGGTGTTGTACTAATTGGCCTGTACTGGTTGTGATGGATCGACAATTCCATTGCAGCACATTAAAATCTTTAACTAACATGTGTTATATCTGGCAAAACTGAAAGAAAAGAAACTAATGCAGGTTTTTTTTTTTTTGTTTGTTTTTTTGTTTTGTTTTGTTTTGTTTCATGTATGTTGTTCTGTTTACATAAGCAGCATATTATCAGAGTGAAAGTGCCAATACACCACACATTAGAACATTAACAAACCCAGACACTTTGTATCAAACGCCAATACACTTAAATCAGCAAAAATATGTCCATTTGAGAGAACATACAGACATTGCATGGTGTGTAAGATGGACGTCCTGGGAGGAGTTTGCAATCCCTGGGTAGTGGTCTTCTTGAGTGTCTTGCTGACATTCTTGGTCGCTTTCAGAATGTGCGTGTGTGTGTTCGCTCCACCCTAGAATATCCCTCACCCATCTGGGACCCCTATACTACCAAAACATTAGCAACATGGAACACAAGTCCAACGCCGTGCAGCTCGATGGGTTGTGAAACCGCCGCCGTCACCCCTCAAATGTCGTTTCCATGCTGACACATCTACAGTGGTCCACACTAGCAGACAGAGAAAGAGCAGCAAGGCTGACCACCTTTTTCAAATACCACCGTGAAGAGATCAGCATAACACACCCCATTCAGGCCCACACCAAACACCCAGGCACGGTGTACAAGACAGTCTCACGGGGGCACATATCTGCTCCTTGCTTGCAAAACCAATTACAGGAAGTTTTCCTTCTTCCCAAGGACTGTCAGGGACTGGAACAGCCTGCCTCCTGAGGTTATTTCCTCAACCTCAGCGGAGTGTTTCAAGTCCCAAATTTGACCAACCTGCGCCCTCCCCCACCCCCACCCCCTCCCCCCTCTTTCTACCACCCCCCCCCCACCCCACAAGTCTACCTACTGCCAGTCCTACATGTCTATGTCAACAGCCTTGTGGAAACCCCTCAGTTTTTACATACATCAGAACCATCAAAATGATGATGGCGGATGTTTAAAGAAAGAAAGAAAGAAAGAAGAAGAAAAAAGAAGATACCTAAATATAAAACACGCACATACACAAAAACCTCGATGGGCAAAAACCTCATACATAAAGATCTCATGAAATCGGTGCCCATTTTCACATCATTTTTCTCTTAAGAAATATAGGAGTCAATTTCATCCTTTGTTTTCATTGAATTGTGGGAGCTTGGGGATGTACTTATTGTTTTCAAGGAAGCATCCCTGTCTGAATTTCTCCATGCTGATGAGGGAGGGTGGGGCAGGAGGGGGGGGGGGGGTTGGAGTGGATGGGGGTGAGAGGTGTGGGGCAGTAGGAGGTTGAGTTGGAGGGTAACTTTCGTAATTTTGCATTTGCATGCTATGTTCAAAAGAGAGAGAGAGAGAGAGAGAGAGAGAGAGAGAGAGCGAGAGAGAGAGGAGAGAGAGAGAGAGCAGTGAGCCAGCAAACACAAAAAAGACAGGTACGTCCGTTTCCCATTCCAAGAAAAAAAAGTCTTTTTCATCCTGTGGTGTCTAGTGCTTTCATATCCCTCTGAAAGAAAGTTTCATTCCCTCAAATATTACGAACGAATTGAAATATGGCAAAAAATGTTTCTTTTTCCTTAGTATTCAGACTGAACTAAAATATGGCAACCTGTTGACAATTGGTCGGTATTTGTAGAACGTTCAGAATGTAACCAAAAATAACGATGGCGAGATTATTGTTGGGTTCTTACACTCCAGCTTTGCAAAGCGATAAGTAAGGTTGGTACATAAATACATGGAGAGAAAAAAATGAATAAGTACATAAATAAATGAATAAATATATAAATAAACTAACTAATCAACCAGCCAACCAACCAACCAACCAACCAGCCTACTAACTAACTACTAACTAACTAACTAACTAACTAACCAGCCAACTGTCTAACTAATCTAACCAAGTAAGTAAGTAAGAAAAAAAATTAAGTAAGTAAGAAAAAAATGGCGAAAAGTGCCAAGGGGAGGCTGCCACCACCCAATGTATCGAGGAACCACAAGCAGACAGAAAGCTGCCTTGGGCACATTTCATTGGAGAACAAGAAACAGCGAGTGGCTAGCGTTCGCTTGCGGCAAGAGAAGCAATAGTCGAATTATGCAGAAAAAACGGGAGCGAGGCGGAAGTACTTTTTATGGACCAATCAGGCTTAGTGCAATGGCAGCCATCTCTCTCTCTCTCTCTCTCTCTCTCTCTCTCTCTCTCTCTCTCCTCTCTCTCTCTCTCTCTCGCTCCCGCTCGCGCGCGCGCGCGTTTGAGAGAGCCTCAAGATACTCGTGCAATCTCGCGCATAACGTCTCGTTGCGAGAGCGTGCAAAAACATAACATTCGTTTTCATCGAAT
The DNA here is from genome assembly GCA_016801955.1 of Conus betulinus. Lineage (NCBI taxonomy): Eukaryota > Metazoa > Mollusca > Gastropoda > Neogastropoda > Conidae > Conus > Conus betulinus. The sequence continues at coordinate 30,089 of JADBJO010011881.1, forward strand.
TCGTGAGAATTGCAGTTTTCATCTGAAAAAAAAAAAATGCCCCAGAGTGTACATTCTCAACCACAATCGGAAACGGAAGTTCATGGTTTTTCATGCGCAGCCGTGGTACTCGGCTTCCGTCTGTCTGTTGCTACGATGGTTCAAGACGAGCTCCGCCATGTTTAATGATAATGGAGCGCTAGCGAGTCTTGAGGCGCAGAACAACCGATTTTACAGCAGGTCTGTCAGGGAGTGTGCGCCATATTGCTTCGCATCACGTCACATTAGCGTGCCGCCCTCTTCCCCACAGAGGAGAGAGAGAGAGAGAGAGAGAGAGAGAGAGAGAGAGAGAGAGAGAGAACTGCATGCTCGTACCCTGAGGTGAAATGTCTCACGTTTGCTCACACCGCTTCCGTTTCCCCCCTTCCTTCCCGCTCCCAACTGTCTCTTCCTCTCCTCTTCCACCCCCTGCTCTTCTTTTCTTTCCTCTGCATTCCCGTCACTCTCCCCCCCCCCCTCCCGCCCTTTCACCCCACACCCCCACACACACCTCCCCTTTGATCTTCCGCCCTCTTCCTTGTCACCCCCTATACGACTCTCTCACACCCCGCCCCCTCTCCCTCCTTTTCTCTCTGTCTGCATTGCCCCCCCCCCCTCCCCTCCGCCCTCCTTCCCCGTCACCTTCTCTAGGACTGTCTCTCTCTCCCCCCCCCCCCCTTCTTTTTCTTCCTTTCTGCATTCTCCTCCCCCTCATCTCCACCCTCTTTTCCTGTCACCCCTCTACGACCCCTCTCTCTCTCTCTCTCTCTCTCTCCTCTCTCTCTCTCTCTCTCTCTCTCTCTCTTTCTTCTTCGTCTTGTGTTTCCCCTTCCCCTTCCCCTCCGCCTACTTCTCTGTCCCCTCTTCTACGACTCTCTCCCCCACCCTCTATCTCTCCTCTTCTTTCTCTCTAAATTCCCCCCTCCCCCCTCCCCCCATCCCTTCTGCCGCCTTCTTCCCTTCCCCGTCGCCTCCTCTATGGTCTCTCTCTCTCTCTCTCTCCCTCTCTCTCTCTCTCTCTCTCTCTCCTCTCTCCTCTCTCTCTCCTCTCTCTCTCTCCTCTCTCTCTCTTAAACTTTGTATTCCCCTCCCCCTCCCTTCCGCCCTACTTCCCTGTCCCGTCGTCTACGACTCTCTTCCCCCACCCTCTCTCTCCTCTTCTTTCTCTCTGAATTCCCCCCACCCCCCTCTCCTCTGCTCTGCCTTCCTTTTCCCCATCACCTCCTCTATGACTTCCCCAACCCTCTGCATCCCCCCCTCCCCTCCACTCTTTTCCACGTCCCCTCCTTCTACGACTCTCCTCCCCCCCCCCCCCCCCCCCCTTTTCTTTCTCTCTGCATTCTCTTCCCCCTCCCCTCTACTGTCTTTCCCGTCACCTACTCTACCACTATCCTCCCCCTCTCCCTCCTCTCCTTCCTTTCTTCATTTCCCTCACCCTAACCCCCCTCCCCCCTCCCCCCACTTCCCTTCCAACTTCCTCTTGGCTATCCTCCGCCCTCTTCCTCCTCATCACCCTCTGTGCGACTCTCTCTCTCCCCTCCTTCTCCCTCCTTTTACTTCCTCTCTGCATCACCCCCCCCCCCCCCCCCCCCGTCCCCCCTTTTCCCTCCCCTTAACCCTTTTTCCCGTCATCTCCTCTACGGCGCTCATTTCCCCATCCCAACCTCAACCCCCACCTCCCTCCCCTTGCCCGCCTGCCCATCAGTATGTAAATTCTCCGCTGAGTGAGGTGGGTGGGCCCCATGCTGAGTGAGGTGGGTGGGCCCCATGCTGAGTGAGGTGGGCGGGCCCCATGCTGAGTGAGGTGAGTGGGCCCCATGCTGAGTGAGGTGGGTTGGTCCCATGCTGAGTGAGGTGGGCGGGCCCCATGCTGAGTGAGGTGGGTGGGCCCCATGCTGAGTGAGGTGGGTGGGTCCCATGCTGAGTGAGGTGGGTGGGCCCCATGCTGAGTGGAGTGGGTGGGCCCCATGATGGGTGAGGTGGGCGGGTCCCATGCTGAGTGAGGTGGGTGGGTCCCCATGCTGAGTGAGGTGGGTGGGCCCCATGCTGAGTGAGGTGGGTGGGCCCTATGCTGAGTGGAGGGTGGGTGGGCCCCATGCTGAGTGAGGTGGGTGGGCCCCATGCTGAGTGAGGTGGGTGGGCCCCATGGTGAGTTGAGTGAGGTGGGTGGGGGCCCTATGCTGAGTGAGGTGGGTGGGCCCCATGGTGAGTGAGGTGGGTGGGCCCTATGCTGAGTGAGTGGGTGGGGGCCCCATGCTGAGTGAGGTGGGTGGGCCCCATGATGAGTGAGGTGGGTGGCCCCATGATGCGTGAGGTGAGTGGGCCCCATGCTGAGTGAGGTGGGTGGGCCCCATGCTGAGTGAGGTGGGTGGGCCCCATGATGAGTGAGGTGGG
>JADBJO010011881.1:40000-42500 GCA_016801955.1 Conus betulinus
TGCACAGTGTACCTCGGTTTACTGCGTCGTCTGTGTGACTACTACTACTACTACTACTACTACTACTACTACTGCTGCTGCTGCTGCTGCTGCTGCTGCGACTACTTCGACTACTACTACCACCACCACCATCACCATCACCACCACTGCTACTGCTGCAGCTACTACTACTACCACCACCACCACCACCACTGCTACTGCTACTGCTGCAGCTACTACTACTACTACTACTACTACTACTACTACTACTATTGTTGTTGCTGCAGCTACTACTACTCCCACCATCACCACCACCACCACTGCTACTGCTACTGCTGCAGCAGCTACTACTACTACTACTACTACTACTACTGTTGTTGTTGCTGCCGCTACTACTACACTACTACTACTACTACTACTACTACTACTGCTGCTGCTGCTGCTCTGCTGCTGTAGCTGCTGTTACCCCTACTACTACAACCGCTGCTGCTGCTGCTGTTACTACTACTGCTACTACCACTGCTGCTGTTGCTGCTGCTGCTCCCACTACTACTACTACTACTACTACTACTACTACTACTACTACTATTGGTGAATTATATTCAGTCCATAAATTATTAAATTACCAACTCATTGCGTATTCGCTTCACCATTTCCTAAATAGATTACCCTTTCAGAGCCATTTGATTGCTCACTCTCAACCACTTATTCGACCCCACGCAACACGCAGATCTCCTTCCTCCCTCCCCCCTCCCCCCTTTCCCCCTCCTCCTTCCTCCCACACAACACGACCGCTTACGATTATAGATCAGGGCAATACGAATCGAATCAGAAATAACTTCAGACCACTTATATATTAGGGCCGCTCTGAGAGGTTCCTCAAATCAGACCGAAGCTGTTTCCAACTATATGGTGTAGAGAAACTAAAACTGCGTTCTCTCACTGTCTTTGTTTTACGTCTTGGAAGTCTCAAGAGGTTTTTGTAGGAAGAACTAAGTGTACAGGAGGAACGATATGCACTGAGACGGGGAGGGGGAGCCGACAAATATGGCGGAAGTAACTTACCAAAATGGCGGAAAGCCAGAACTGCAATCTTGGACTGGGCCCCAGAATTTATATATGGACATTGTGGAGTTCCTTTCATGGAGGTGTGTTGTGTTCTCCTTTTCTCTTTGTTTTTTTCCTCTCCTCCTCCTCCTCCTCCCCCTCTAAATCCCGTTTCCCGTTGTGTTGTTGTTGTTGTTGTTGTTGTTGTTTCTTGTTCTTCTTCTTCTTCTCTTCTTCTTCTTCTTTCTTCTCCTCCTCCTCCTCCTCCTCCTCCTCCTCCTCCTCCTCCTCTTCCTTTCTTTCTTCTTCTTCTTCTTCTTCTTCTTCTTCTTCTTCTTCTTTCTGTGCCCTTTTTCTCCAATACAAATATGGGTGTTAACGAGGCAGTGAAGAAGCGCACTATGTATTATGAGACAAAACTGATTTTAAGGATGCTATACATATAACTTCAAACAGTCAGACTGCTACACGAGGTCTGAAGAAAAGGGAGACAAAAAAAAATTCCATCCCGTGCGAAGCTCGAATCAAGACGCGGAATTCTCTCCCCTATTTGGCGACTGCGTTGTTTACAGAAGACCGCCCGCATTTCCACCTGTTTGCCTTGAGCGTTATCACAGTGGACTAGAACTATTGGGGGTGTTGGTAGGAAAGAGGTCACACACACACACACACACACACACACACACACACACACACACACACACATGCTCTCAAGACCACACACACACACACACACATACAGAAAGAGAGAGAGAGAGAGAGAGAGAGAGAGAGAGAGAGAGAGAGAGAGAGAGAGAGAGAGAGACAGACAGACAGACAGACAGACAGACAGACAGACAATCAGACAGACAGACAGAGAAAAAAAGAAAACATCGAGAGAGGAAGCGAAACAAGCGGTCGGGTCGGGCGGGGGGGTGGCGGTGGGCCTATTGAGGGGTTCGGGGGTGGCGGGCGGATGAGGGAGAGTAGTGAGGGTGGGGGGTGGAGTGATGGGGGGCGTAGGGAACGCCAAAGACTGGGGATGGGGTGGGTAACTCGTTTCGTTTTATTTGCTTTCCTGTGTTCTCTGTGTCCCACTGTTTGTTCATCTCTCTTTCATCTCGGATATTAGCTGTGGGAAGAATTAAAAAAAAAAAAAAAAAATGAAATGAGGCAGGGAACAGTAAACAATAAACAAGTAGAGTAACTCGTACGTTATGGGCGTGTATTTATTTCGCACTTGGAGCAAGGGTCCCTCTGCTTGTTTATTGTTTACTGTTTATTGTTCCCTGCCTCATTTCAGATTCCCCCCCCCCCCCCCCCCCCTCTTTTATACCAGTCAAACCGAGGTTCTCTGTATTCATTTTGTAATTCTTCGTCCATGTGTTTGTTAGACTATATTCAGGATAAACAAGGCTGGGGGTAGTCTTGAATGGATGTGTTAATTTGTGTTTGGTCATGTTTCCTGTTGTTCTCACTTTGTAGATGTGTTAGG
>JADBJO010011881.1:57500-61678 GCA_016801955.1 Conus betulinus
CTCTCATCCCAGTCTGGAACAATATTCTGACGTCCGTTGATGACGAGAAAGTATCTGTTCTTCTTCTCTTAGGTCTCTCTGCAGCTTTCGACACAACAGATCACGAAATTCTCCTCTGACGTTTTAAGGACAGCCTTTGGCATATACGTGATACTGAGCGAAATTGGTTTTGTGCGAAAACTAAATTGGTTTTGATCGTATTTGTCAGACAGACAGCAGCTTGACCTTATTAATGAGAAACGGTCGTTTAAAATGTCATCAGACATTGGTGTTGCTCAGGGTCTTCGGAAGGTCCAGTGTTTTTTTTTTCATAATGTACACAACGCCCTGAGATCATTAACAGCCGTTCCGTTCATCATGAAATGTTCGCCGATAACACTCATCTTCAACGTTCTGACAAGCTAGATAACTATGATAGTCTCGTCAGATATCTTCAAGGATGTGTCTCTGTATAATACTATGGATGTCTGATGTAAGCTGAAAATCAAATGATGATAAAACAGAAGCTAACCGGTTTTTAAAACACTCACGGGCTCAAGACCTCCGTCTTCGTCCGTCAATAGTCCCAGGCTCCACAGACAGCTCATTTATGCCAAGTGTTCATGGCTTGAATCCTATCTCGACTCTGATCTCACCCTGAAATACAACACAGCCAAAATCTGCCAATCATCCTATCTTGAACTCGGTCGCATCAGCTCTACCAGATCTTTCCTTACGGAACAGGCCACGAACACGTTGATGTCTTCCGGCATCACATGTCATGATTAGATTATTCTAATACTCGTCTCCTCAGTGTACCTGCAGCCTTACCCAAGCCATTCAATCTGTTCAAGAGTCAGCCGCCCCGCCCTATCTACAAGACACCAAAAACAGCATCATGCTTCATATCTTTTGGGGGAATTACATTAGCTCAAAATCTAGCATGGGATTCAGATGAAATCCCCCGTGTCTATGTTATTAGATTATCACACACGAAGCACCTGCTCGTCTCTCCGACTTCAAAATACATGTTCGTTACCCGTACTCCCGTTCTTCTTCTGATGACCGACTTTTTTACCTCCAATTCAGTCCTATAACGAAAGCAGCACGGTTCCAGGGCATTCTCATTTTCTGCGGCAATACTCTGGAACTCACTGTCCTTCCCACTACGTCATGCCCCTTCCATCTCATTTTCAATCTGCGCTTAAAACGTATGCTGCAGACTATGACTTGAAATATTACTACCTGTCACGTGCTCAGATTTGCTCGTGTATCTATACACATATCTATAAAACAACACACACACACCACACACACACACACACACACGCACGCACGCACGCACGCACGCACGCGCACACACACACACGTTGTGGGTGTGTGTGTGTGTGGTGTGTGTGTGTTTGTGTGTGTGGTCTTCCTCTTCTCTCTCATCTCAGGCGCTCTCTAAAATCTCTCGCATCTCTCTGTGTGTGTGTGTGTGTCGTGTGTGTGTGGTGTGTGTGTGTGGTCGGTGTGTGTGTGGTGTGTGGTGTGTTGTTGTGACACCATGCCCGCTGGCACTCGGGTGTTCATAATGACAAAGGAGAGTACAGCCGAAAATTTTGATTCTAACCGCATCAGCTGTTCTTCTTCTGTCTTGTATTTTTCGTTTGTATATATAGTTTGAGATATGAGAGGAGAGAGCGAGAGAGCGGCGAGCTAGCAGAGCGGGAGGATGCGAGCAAGGAGCGAGAGAGGAGGAGAGAGAGAGAGAGAGAGAGAGAGAGAGATGGAGAGAGGCGAGTGAGAGCAGTGATGCAGTGCCAGTGTGTGTGTGTGTGTGTGTGTTGTGTGGTGTCTTGCGCGCGCGCGCGCGCATAATAGAGGAGATAGAGATAGAGAGAGAGAGATAGACTCAGAGAGAGAGAGAGGGGAGAGAGAGAGACGAGAGATGAGAGCCAGAGACGCAGTGCGCATGTGTGTGTGTGTGGTGGGAGAGAGGAGAGACACACACCCAAACACAGAGACACAGAGACAGAGAGAGAGAGAGAAGAGAGAGAGAGAGAGAGCGAGAGAGAGGAGAGAGAGAGTAGGGAGAGAGAGAGAGGAGAAGGCAGAGGAGAAACTTGAGGGTTGCCATCATGTGCATATATTTATGCATTTCGAACACGCAGAACCTCTCTCTGTCTCTCTGTCTGACTGTCTGCGTCTTTCTGCCTGTCTGGTCTCTTGGTGTGTCTTTCCTGTCTCGTCTCTCTCTAGGTGTAATAATCTTGTATCTGAAATATAGTCGCATGCCACACACACGCGTGTGCGTGTGGCTGCGTGTATTTCAGATATTCGTTTTCTTTAAAATTTGCGCGCGGGGGGGTTGTGGTGTGTGTGGTGTGTGTGTGTGTTGTGTGTGTGTGTGGTGTGTGTTGTGTGTGTGTGTGTGTGTGTGGTGTGTGGGCGATGCGTATATTTCAGAATACTGGTTTCTTTAAAATTTCTGAAACGTTCAGTAGCCCACATTGTGAGGGGGGACAGGCGCTACAGTAAGTTGTCTTAATTAATATCATCATTGTTGTAGTGATCGAGACTACAAGTGGGGCAGTCCTTCAGGCCGTCATTACAGACTGGACCAGGTAAACGATGGATGTTTTGGTTAGGACGATGAGTGGAGGGGTGTCATACAGTTGGTCCGGCTGCGGGTCGCTGGTCAGGGATAGAAAGCGTTGGGCCAATTTGTTGTTTCAATCATGGTCCGTTCGGAATATGCAAAAAACAAACACCAACAAAAACCAAAAAACCTGGGCAACAAACAAACGAACAAACGATGCAGCAGCTATATCAACTATAAATAAATCAGGTGTCTGGCATTCCTGGTTTTCCAGTTTGCACCATTGGCGATCCCACTAGTCCTCGACAAAATGCGCGAGCGCTGGACCATAAATTTCGTATTCTGTCAATAACAAGTAAAAAGATAAGACAAACATTTCAAAACATTTCTAGTCCGAAAACTTAGAACAATTTTAAAACAATCAAGGTCCCGAGAGACAAGTACAACATGATTTTGATACTTGGATAACATCTTTTTTTTTCGTGACAAAATGAAATGAAACAGGGTTTAAGGAGGCTACATGCACGCTGCTCTGTTGAACAGAAATTCATGTTTTTTTTTTTTTTTTTAACAGTATCCCCCCGTCAGTCCAAAAACGTGTCTTAAAAACTCGTGATCTTCATGTGATTGATGGATTGTAATTCGTTTTTCGTTTTTTTTTTTTTTTGTTTGTTTTATTTTTTTCATCCGCTCTGAAGAGTTTTTCCCATTTAGTCGTTTGTTTTGTATCTTCGTGTAATATTCACAGTTCGTGAACTCTCGTAAAGTAAACGCTCTCTCTCTCTCTCTTCTCTCTCTCTTCTCTATCTCTCTCTCTCTCTCTCTCTCTCTCTCTCTCTCTCTTCTCTCTCTGTTATAAGCGGAAATTCTAAGTTGCTTTCTCCCCACCCACCGCCGAATTCCCCCACCCCCCCCCCCTCCCCTCCCCCACTAAGCCGACCCCCTACCCCCCTCACCTCCTCCCCCACGCCTCTCTCCCATCCCCCACCTCTCGCTCTCTCTCTCTCCTTTATCAGCGGTTGTGTGTTTTGGGCCTATATTATTTATTCTGCCTGTCGTCGGGGCTGTCGGACAGTCTGGTCTATCTTTGTCTGTCTGTCTTATCTATCGATCTACTCTCCTCCCTCTCTCTCTCTCTCTCGCTCTCTCTCTCTCTCTCTATCTCTCTATTTCTCTCTCTCAAAGGTTTCTGATTTTTTTAGTCAGCACGCACCCCCCCTACTACACGCACCCTTATTGTCATGGAAAAAGAGGTGACGTGATTTTAGCAGGTATGACCGTTCAGTTCGCTTATACAGCTGTCAAAGACATTCGAGCGCAGTTAGTCTAGTGACTCTCCCAGACTTGGAGATAGCAGAAAAACAAAAACGAATTACATCATAAAAAATGTTGCAAAAGGCTTTGTTTGTTCAAGTCATCATATTGTCAGTTGGTAAGGAAAACATGAACATTGTGTTAGACAGATTTTCCTCCTCTTGACAGCTTTGTACAAATAAACAGCAAACTCTTACAATGTTTTCCCTTCCAGATGACAAGACGTGATGACTTTGGACAAACAAACCGTACTGTAAACATTTCTAGTGAGGATAGTGTGATTCGTGATTACCCTTCTCTC
>JADBJO010011882.1:0-2500 GCA_016801955.1 Conus betulinus
CACGGTTTTACACGCTTCGAATATCTGCTAGTCTGAAGCAGTGGACTCGAAACGTCAAAGGAGGGCCGGATTGAAACGAGGTCAGAACGCGGACAGACTGTAAGAAGAACAGTCAAACTGATAGTGACAGTGGCGGTTTCGTAAGCCAGGATTGACAACAGGGATCCAAGGTGCACTTCGACAACGCCTCGCTCCTTGATGCGGAAGGCGTTGAATGGTTTACCGTGCCCCTAGGTTCCGTAATCAGTATAAACGCGACTCGGTACGGCAGTCCGTCCCCTACTTCCGTCGCCCTTCCTTGATCGCTAGCTAACAGGTGGAGGGTGGGGCGGGTGGGGCGGAAGAGAGCGTGGGCGGAGGTGAAGGGGGGGGAGAAGGGAAGGGAGGGTGACCGCCTGTGGAGTGCAGACGACAGTGTGATCGGGAGTGTACAGACAGTGTTTCGGCGGCGCGACAACACCAGCTGGCTGAAGGTAAACGTCAGGTGGAAACGCTGTGATTTGGCGTTCTGGTACACGATCGGGATTTTATTTTTTCTCTTCTTTTTTTTTCTGTCTTTTTTTCGCTCATTGAATTACGAAGAAAAGCAGGTTGCTGTGGTTTTACCTTCTTTGTTTTGTTGTGTTTTTGTTCAATTTTCAAGTCCAAATCTGTCTGTGTGTGGCTGTCTGTGCTCTGTCTCTCTCTGTTCTCTCTCTGGTGTCTTGTCTGTCTGTCTCTCGATGTACTCTGTCTCTCTCTCTCTCTCACTATGTCCCCACACACACACTCACCACCACACACACACAACTCACATAACACCACACACACATAACACAAACACACTTCACACTGGCGTCTCTTTCTCTGTCATCTGTACTCTGTCTGTCTCTCTCTCTCCTCTCGATATCCCTCTCTCTCTGGCTCTGTGTCGTTCTAGCTGCTCTGTCTCTCTCTGTTCTCTGCGTCTCTACTCTCTCTCTCTCTCTCTCTCCCTATCTCTCCTCTCTCTCTCTATCTCTCTATCAATTTCTTTGTCTTCGGTCTGTCTGTTCATGTGTGGTGTGTGCTGTGGTGTGTGTGTAGGTGTGTGTGTGTGGTGTGTGTGCATATAATCAGCTATATATCTATTTCTCTCATCGGTCAAGATTGGACTTTCTCAACCGATATTGTCGACTCCTTGTTGCCATATTTGATAACATGATGTAAACCCATATGTATGAGTCTATTATTATCCCCTAGTGTCGTGTAAACACATTCTGTAAAAAGCCGGACTCACTGTCAACAAGCAATCGCAATTCCAGGATGTGATTTCCTACTGTCGTCGTTTGCTCTCCGTCAAAGATCAAAGTAAAAACTAGTTGAAAAAAACACCCGGCTCAAAAGATCCAGGATTGCCGTGTTAATAAAAATTTGACAATGTAAACTAAAAACGACCTTAACGTTTGACGTACATGGAAGTTTCACTCTACTCGAAGGGGAGTTATCTGCTCTCTCTCTCTCGTCTCTTCTCTCTATCTCTCTCTCTCTCCTCTCTTCTCTCTATCTCTCTCTCCTCTCTCTAGTGCCGGAGTGAAAACAAAGCATGTGTTTGCATATCTGTTTACCCTTGGAATAAGAATCATCGTACATCATCATCATCATCATCATACATCATCGATCATCATCCACATCATCAATCTCTCTTATCAAGTTTCTTTACATACATAACATATTATTGTGATTAATTGTAAAACGCTGCTACATTATTATACTCCTCATCACTGTCATCTTTCTCTGTTACAAGTGTGTGTGTGTGTGTGTTGTGTTGTGTGTGTGGTGTGTGTGTAGCGCGAGCGCGCGCGCCGGGCGCGCAGCGAGGATGTGTGTACAATGTGTGGTGTGTGTGTGGTGTGTGTGTGGTGCACTTGTCCTGTGCATGTGTTGTGTGCCGCGTGTGGCGCGAGCGCGCATGTGTGTGTGTGTTGTGTGTTGTGTGAGGTGTGTGTGTGTGTGTGTTGTGTGTGTGTGTGACTGTGGTGGCGTGCGTGCTTGTCCTTGTGTGTCGGTGTGTGTGTGTGTGTGTGTGCGGGTGTGAGTGTGTGTGTGTGGGTGTGGGTGGTGTGTGTGTGTGTGTGTTTACTTGAAGTTTTTCATTGGGTCTTATGACTAATATGGGATAAATGCGAACGAAGAATCAGAAAGGGCGAGAACAGATTGAATAAGGCTGGGGTGTGGAATATATAGGCTTTACAACGAAACTATGCAGTCCCTTTTTTTTTTAATTCGTCTGTGATTCTCAAATTCAATTGAAAACCAAAGCGATCACTCTTGTGTGTGAGTGACTGTGTGTGTGTGGTGTGTGTGTGTGTGTGTGTGTGTGTGTGTGTGTGTGTGTTTTCCGTGTAGCAATGCGGATTGTGGGGGCCTCAAGCTCTGTGAGAGTGCGTGTCCTGTACTATGTACTTTGTTGTTGTGAACGGTAACGGAAGAAGGGACTCTTACAGCTGCTCCTTGTGTGCCGGAACAAAACCAAAAAATA
>JADBJO010011882.1:5000-7500 GCA_016801955.1 Conus betulinus
TAGACACATATCCGTCAAACGTTGGTTACCACTGATTTAATGGTATGTTATGAGAACTCACCGTCAGAACTTTACACCGTGTAAGCTCCGTTTCAAATGAATGTTACCGTCACCAATTTACACTGTCGTCACCAGTTTACACTGTCGTCACCAATTTACACTTTTAGGGTTTTTTTTTTTTGGGGTGTTTTTTCCAAGGGACGTTGCCATCAATATGTTACAGCGTTCGAGAAAGTCGTCAACACTTTACAATGTAGTCCCATCATACAGAGACATCGCCGAGAACGCTTTACGGTGTTAGTTCTGTTTCATAAAAATATCGCCGTCAACACTTTACAGTATTAGTTCTATGTCACAGAGACACAAATCTGCCAACAGTTTACAGTGTTAGTTCTATATCACATCGCCGTCAACACTTTACAGTGTTATTCTATGTCACAGAGACATCGCCGTCAACACTTGACAGTGGTAGTTCTATGTTACAGAGGACATCGCCGTCAAAAACTTTACAGTGTTAGTTCTATGTCACAGAGACATCGCCGTCAACACTTTACAGTGTTAGTTCTATATCAGAGACATCGCCGTCAACACTTTACAGTGTTAGTTCTATGTCACAGAGACATCGCCGTTCAACACTTTACAGTGTTAGTTCTATGTCACAGAGACATTGCCGTCAACACTTTACAGTGTTAGTTCTATGTCACAGAGACATCGCCGTCAACACTTTACAGTGTTAGTTCTATGTCACAGAGACATCGCCGTCAACACTTTACAGTGTTAGTTCTATATCAGAGACATCGCGCCGTCAACACTTACAGTGTTAGTTCTATGTCACAGAGACATCGCCGTCAACACTTTACGGTGTTAGTTCTATGTCACAGAGACATCGCCGTCAACACTTTACGGTGTTAGTTCTATGTCACAGAGACATCTCCGTCAACATTTTACGGTGTTAGTTCTATGTCACAGAGACATCGCCGTCAACACTTTACAGTCTTAGTTCTATGTCACAGAGACATCGCCGTCAACACTTTACAGTCTTATGTTCTATGTCACAGAGACATCGCCGTCAACACTTTACAGTGTTAGTTCTATGTCACAGAGACATCGCCGTCAACACTTTACAGTGTAAGTTCTATATCAGAGACATTCCGTCAACACTTTACAGTGTTAGTTCTAGTTGCAAAGTGAGGCGACTGCAGGCGGAATTCTCAACAAAATTGAAATGTTAGTGATCATGTACCGCAAACACACACACACACACACACACACACACACACACACACACACACACACACACACACACACACACACGTAGACGAACGAATCACAATTTTTGACCCTTAGGTCGTCTTCAGACACTTATGAGTGATGATTGCTCTTTTCATTTTCGTTGTCTTTAGTGTTTTGTATCTTGCCTGAAGAAGACCTAAGAGGTCGAAACGCGTCGTGTTTCGTCTTGTGATTCGTTTGTGTTTTTTTTTTTTGGCGGTGCATTATCACTATCATTTCACATTAGTGCCAGTTCTGTTTCATCATTTATCATTGATCTTACCTTTTCCTACGTCTTTTTTCTGTAAAATGTTCGAGCATTTCTTTTTTCTTTTCATACTTTTGTTTGTTTTTTTGTTTGTTTTGTTTTGTTTATTGTCTGACCGTTTTTTTTTTCTACTTGTCTCTACTGCTTTGTAGTTTTCCTACTTTTTAGTAACTTGCCATGCCGTTTCCTTCCTTTTCCTATTTTCCTGTAGTTGTTTTTACCTTGTCATATTTACGTCTATATTTCCTACCTGTTCTTACATTTTTGTGTAACCTTTCATACCTTATTCCTTTCTGTTCCTACTTGTCTGTACATTTTGGTCGTTTTTCTACTCTTTTACCAGTTACCCCAACCCTCCCTATTCGGACTTTTCTGTAAATATGCTGCCTTTTTCTTCCCGCCTACTTCCTTAATCTTTTCCTCTTTTTTCTTCATTTTCTTTCCTTTTTCCCATACCCTTTTCATTTCTTTGTCCTGCAACCGTTCCTGTTCCTACCTCTTCCTGCTTTACTATATCTTTCCCTCTCTTTTCCGATTTTTTTTTTTTTTCTTATTCTTCTGTAACGTTCCCAAACCTTTTTCTGCCCACTTTGCTGTAAGTGTTTGCTACCTTTTTCATACTTTTGTATGTCTATCCTAAATGTCTTCACCCATATTTCCCTGTTCTTTCTACCTTTCTGTGATCCCTAGGTGTCATTTCCCTACTTTTATCCGTGTTTCATATACCGTTTCTTACCCTTTTCCATATTTTTTTCCTAATTTGCTCTGCGTTTACTGCTGTTTCTTATCGCTTTGCTTTTACTCCCTATATCTTTCCCTACCTCTGTTCTGCCTTAGTGTACTTTCTGGTATCAGGCAACATTTTCCGATTTTGTTATACTGTTTCCCACGTTTCTATACTGGCTTGCCTTTTTTCACCCTCTTTGTACACTTTTTTCTTATTTCTGCCTACTTTCTTTT
>JADBJO010011882.1:12500-15000 GCA_016801955.1 Conus betulinus
CACAAATGCTTCATTTCTCTCTTGGTTTCTTACTTTTGTTTTCAGAAGAATATGTTCGCACATGTAATATGGCATATAACTCTGAATGCCTTGATTTGTTTTATTACAACAATGAAAGAAAGAAAATAAAGAATGAATAGGAGAGGAGGGGGGTGGGGGTGATATTGATGACGATGATGACGACGACGACGATGATGGTAATGATAATAATAATGATAATTATAATAGTAATAATAGTAACATCGATGATAATGATAATTAGTAGTAGTAGCTGGTGGTGGTGGTTGTATTAGTATTAGTACAAGTAGTAGTAGTTATGCTGAATATTATTATTATTACTGTTATTGTTATTATCATTGCTATGTTATTATCTTTATCAATAGGAGGGTAGAGTAGTAGTAGTAGTAGTAGTAGTAGTAGTAGTAGTAGTAGTTATTGTTGTTGTTGTTGTTGTTGTCGTTGTTATTGCATTTATTCTTAGTATTAGTATTCTTATTTTGCAATCCACTATAAATAGTAGCATCTTCTCATTGGTACGTCTTTCGGTAGGCAGTTCATATTCTCAGTCTGCAGTATGCGTGTCTTCCGGCGATGGTGACACAAGGAAACGGTGGGTGGTGGTGGTGGTGGTGGCGATAGGTAGGTGGTGGTGCTGGTGGTGGTGCTGGTGTGGTGGTGTGTGGTGGTGGGTGGTGGTGGTGGAATCCGGATTTAACCCAGTCCTAAATTTGACAAGTTTCCTCGTCGCCGCCTTCAATGGTTTGTCGTAGAATCTGTGTGTGTATGTGTGTGTGTGTCTGTCTGTCTGTCTATCTGTCTGTCTGTCTGCCTGCTTGCCTTTCTGTGTGTGTATGTCTGTCTGTCTGCCTGTCTGTCTCTATGTGTGTGTATGTGTCCGTCCAGAGGTTTTTTTTTTTTTTTTTCATTGTAAACTATTACTTCGTACGTTTCATTCCTTGGTTTTGATTTGGTGTTGCACGGTGACATTTTGAGGAGAACATTTCTATGCTTGTCACGTACTGTGCACTCTCTCTGTTCCTTCCAAACCTTCTTGCAAGGTACGTAACTCTTGCATTAATAGTTACCTCACGTCAAACTATGCATCGGTATAACAAAACCTTGTCGTGAATCAGACACTAACTTTCAATGTGATAATTTTTTTTTTTCATTCTGAATGTTGTCGCTGTTAAAACACGTAGTCGTGTGCGCGCATACTCTGTGTGTGTGTGTGTGTGTGTGTGAGAGAGAGAGAGAGAGAGAGAGAGAGAGAGAGAGAGAGAGAGAGAGAGAGAGGTAGAGAGAGAGAGAGAGAACTCAGAAAACGCAGAAAAGTTTATTCGATTAGATATTGAGATTTTAGGCAGATCGTATTTTCCAATCTGTCTTTGAGAGAGAGAGAGAGAGAGAGAGAGAGAGAGAGAGAGAGAGAGAGAGTTTATTATCTCAAATGAGAAATTAGAAGTGGCGACGCCTGCTATTTTGTGTTTGATAAAAGCTCAAACAGGACAGTAAAAGATGACACATTACTGTCAGACATTCATCCCAAAACATACTTTGAAATACTCATACAGCATCATAACAAACAACTCGAACGAACACACACACGTGCGCGCGCGCGCTCGCACGCGCTCGACCTCATGCGTCAGTGGGCATGCGCGTGCACACTCGTAAGTACAAAAATAGATAAGTGATACCTACACATACCACCCACGTGTGTAAGCTCGCATACACACAGAACACAAACATGAATTACCCACCTATCTATGCGCACACACATACTTTAAGAATTCCAACACCAATGTGCCCAGAGTTAAAAACAGATTGCTGATTGTTTACAGTGTATCTTAGTTAAGCTATCCACATTTTATCCGAATTAGGCTGTTGACATATTCACAGAGGGTGTGCGCGATTGTCAGTAGTCTATCTTAATTAAGCTATCGACATTTTACCTTAATTAGGCTATCGACATATTCACAGACGAGCGCGCGATTGTTTGTACTTTATCTTAGTTAAGCTATCCACATTTTATCTTAGGCTATCCACATGGTCATAGATGAGTGCCCGCACACTCACTTGGGTCAACATGGCTATGGATACAACTTTTCCCGGTTCTCAGAATCATGAACTTGGGGGTCTGGTAATGTCGTCACATGTGCTGAGGCTAGGGCTGCTGTCACGTGCAGTCATTTGTGGACACACCCCACAGTTAGGATGTTGCACTAAAACACTATATAAACCATTTAAGCGTTTTGAGGCCTAAAATAAATTTGAGCCAGCATGTAATGTTACACAGATACTTGATCAAAAGTACACAACTCCCTCACCAATCATTCCCCATGTTTTTTGGGGGAATCTTCACCGATGAAATCACAAAACAATCTTCAAATACTTGACCTTCCCCTTAGCTGACACACATTTCAGGCCTTTGCACTCACCCGTGGCCTTATCTTTACGCCTGCTTCGGGAGCCCAAAATAATCCCCATTCCATTGATTTCTATC
>JADBJO010011882.1:20000-22500 GCA_016801955.1 Conus betulinus
ATTCAGCTGTAGTTGCTTGGAGTTGATCCTTAAAGAGATAAGGACATGGGAGGGAAGGAACGGGAGGGTGGGGGGGGGGGGGGGGGCGTCCTGGTTTTTCCTGTGTGTACATTTCACCCCCTTTTCACGAGATATATGCAAAACACACACACACACACACACACACACACACACACACACACACACACACACGCACACACACACACACACACACACACACACGCACACACACACACACACACACACACACACACACACACACACACACACACACACACACACACACACACTCACTCACTCACTCACTCACGTACGTGCACGCACACACACACATTTACTCACACACACACACACACACACACACACACACACACACACACACATGCACACACACTCAGGCACGCACACGTGCAGCACACACACACACACACACACACACACACACACACACACACACACACACACACACACACACACACTCACTCACTGAGTCACAACGTCTTTCAAAGTACTTTTCTTCTCCCTTTACTCCATGCTGAGTTTCCCCATGAACACCACATGGCTGCTGTGTGAAAGATGTAAGACATGGCTGCTGTGTGAAAAATGTAAGGGGGAAGTCACTGGGGCCCCCCACACTTTTCTAGTTCCTATACTCATCAGCGCACCCCCCTCCACGGCATACAGTATGCGCGCACACGCCGAACACTGTCGTCTGCTCCACTGACTTCTTTGAATCTTCACACAAGCCCCCCCCACCCCCCCCCCCCCCCCCCCCCCCCCGAGTTGTAAAGGGAGACGACTGTCATGCGTGAAGTTATCCGAAACATATCGCCCTCATCGAAGTCCCAGAGACCACGCCATGGGCTGGTGAGCCACGTCGCCCATCAGAAAGAACCGGGCTGTACGGTTCTTTCCATTAATAACTGGGCTGTACGCTTCTTTCCATTAATAACTGGGCTGTACGGTTCTTTCCATTAATAACTGGGCTGTACGATTCTTTCCATTAATAACTGGGCTGTACGATTCTTTCAATCAACATTCGCTGCACTGCTCTCAATGGACACTATTGAAGGCAGGGATTTATATACGGACAGGAACGTCGATCACGATTGAAATCAATGAAGAAATGATTAGGAAAGATTGTGTGTGTGTGTGTGTGTGTGTGTGTGTGTGTGTGTGTGTGTGTGTGTGTGTGTCCTATTTGTCTAGACAGAACGCGTGTGTCTGCCGATGATTGACGTTGTCTCGGTTGGGGGCAGACAGGCAAATGATTGAAAGACCAAGAAGGAAAGAAATGGAAATCCTGTATTGAATTCTTTCATCTATGGAATTAGAGGTACCACACACACACACACACACACACACACACACACACACACACACACACACACACACACGAAGCACTCACACACACGCACGCACGCACGCGCGCGCACACGCACGCGCGTGCGTAAACACACACTCACTTTGAAGTATCCATTCTCTTCATCTAAGTGTGATTAATTCAGAGAGAGAGGGAGAGAGCGGGGGAGCATACGGTTTGTTGGATTGTATGCTTGGCCCATAGTTTTTGTAACAACAAGTCATGTGAAACTATACCACCCCCACCCCCACCCCCACCCACACCACACACACCATGTCCTTCTTCATCACTTCCTTCCATGTTCTGCAGATGTCTGCCTCACAGTACTCGAAGACATAGAAAAAAACAAGATGCAAAGCATGTAAACATACTCCCAGTTTATCTTGAATACGCTTGAGATATTCCACAAGAGAGGAAAAACCGTTTTTGGGCCGTTATAGCCATTCTGCAGCTGTCTGCCTCACAATATTCGAAGACAGAAAGAAGCAAGATGCAAAGCATGTAAACGTACTCCCAGTTTATCTTGATTACGCATGAGATATTCCATAAAGAGGAAAAACCGTTTTGGGCCGTTATAGCCATTAGTAACGTCTATTCTGGTAACATCGGTCATCATCTGTGACCCATAATGAACATACCTACAAATTTTCAGAAAGATCGGCCAAGTGCTTTCTAAGATATTCCATAAAGAAGAAAAACCGCCACGGGCTGTTTTGAAACATCGGGCATCATCCGTGACCCATAATGAACATACCTACAATTTTTCAGAAAGATCGCCCAGTAGTTTTGTATGCAGCGAGTGGAACACATTTTGACCACGGACGGACAGACAGACAGACAAACAGACACACAAACTGCATTCCTTCGTTCCCATTCTAAAGTACTCTCTGTTCTGTAAGAACTAGGAGTACAAAAATAGCGTTGGATATGAGGGCCTGAATCGACAAGAATACAAAAGCTTACAAGGATTTGTACATTTTGAACTGGTTACGAAGCTGTTTTGAATTTATGAGCAGAGGGACTCTTTCAGCATACATATCATAAAAAACCAATAACTTCTAACCTGCAAAGGTAGCATTCAAACAGAACAACGATTGCGCTGAGATCAGGCTGACAGGTATAGAAATCATGATAAGA
>JADBJO010011882.1:35000-40000 GCA_016801955.1 Conus betulinus
TCATTCACTCCAATCCTTTCTTCTCCATCTCTCATTTACTCCTCTCTCTCGTACCTTCCACGCATCTGTCATATCTATCCTCTCCTCGCTCTCTCTGTCTCCTAGCTCTCTCCTCGCTATCCTCCTATAGCTCGCTATCTCCTCGACCTCTCCACTCCTGTCTCTCTCCGTCATCTCATTCATCTCTCCTCCATCATCTCACTCCCTTCACTCATACGACGTTTCATCCTCATTTCTATCTCCGCTCTCCTTCTCTCTCACTCTTCTCAGCTATACTCCTCTCGCTCCTCATTATCCTTTTATGGTCTCTCCATGCGCGTCTTACTCACTCTCCCTGTCCTCACGGCTCTCTGAAGGCAAGCTATCTGTCTCCTGGAGCTCTCTCTCCTGTCATATCTATCCTCCCTCGAGACGGCCTATACATGAGATTTCCGGAGTGAAAAAGGTTTCGGAGCTGGGAGATGGACTCCTGCCAGTAGTGGGAAGGTTTGGGGGGGGATAGGGTTGTCTCGGAAAGGTCTCCCTTGGGGGGATAGGGTTCTTTTTTGGAAGTCTCTTTGCCGACTATCTCGGGGATTAGTGCAGTGTTGGGGAGGGATAGGGTGGGAAGGTTGGGGTTTTTCGTCCTCCTCTGATAGGGTGGAAGGCTTCTCTCGGGGGAGGGATTGGCATCTCTATGGTGGAACGACGGCCTACATGAGGACTGGAGTGAAAGGTTCGGTGGGGATGGAGTGGAAGTTTGGGGGATAGGGTGGAAGGTTTGGGGGATAGGGTGGAAGGTTTGGGGGGGATGGGGATCGGGGGGAAGGTTTCGGGGGATAGGGTGGAAGGTTTGTGGGGGGATAGGGTGGAAGGTTTGGGGGATATAGGGTGGAAGGTCAGGGATTGGTGGGGGGGGGATAGGGTGGAAGGTTTGGGGGATGGGTGGAAAGGTTTGGGGGATAGGGTGGAAGGTTCGAAGGGGGGGGATAGGGTGGAAGGTTTGGGGGATAGGGTGGGAAGGTTTGGGGGATAGGGTGGAAGGGTTGGGGGAAGGGTGAATCGGGGGGTAGGGAAGGTTTTGGGGGATAGGGTGTGGAAGGTTTGGGGGGATAGGGATGGAAAGTTTGGGGGATAGGAAGGTGGAAGGTTTGGGGGGATAGGGGTGGAAGGTTTGGGGGATAGGGGGATAGGGTGGAAGGTTGGTTTGGGGGGGGATAGGGTGGAAGGTTTGGGGGATAGGGTGGAAGGTTTTGGGGGGATAGGGTGGAAGGTTGGGGGGATAGGATGGATGGGTTTGGGGGGATAGGATGGAAGGTGGGGGGGATAGGGTGGAAGGTTTGGGGGATAGGGTGGAAGGTTTGGGGGGATAGGGTGGAAGGTTGGGGGGGGATAAGGTGGAAGGGAAGGTTTGGGGGATAGGGTGGAAGGTTTGGGGGGATAGGGTGGAAGGTTTGGGGGGGATAGGATGGAAGGTTGGGGGATAGGGTGGAAGAAGGTTGGGGGATAAGGTGGAAGGTTTGAGGGGATAGGGTGGAAGGTTTGGGGATAGGATGGAAGGTTGGGGGTAGGGGGGAAGGTTTGGGGTTAGGGTGATAGGGGTGGATAGGGTGGAAGGGGGATAGGGTGGAAGGTTCGGGGGATAGGGTGGAAGGTTTGGGGGATAGGGTGGAAGGTTTGGGGGATAGGGTGGAAGGTTTGGGGGATAGTGTGGAAGGTTCGGGGGGATAGGGTGGAAGGTTCGGGGGGATAGGGATAGGAAGGTTCGGGGGGATAGGGTGGAAGGTTTGGGGGATAGGGGTGGAAGGTTGGGGGGATAGGGTGGAAGGTTGGGGGGATAGGATGGAAGGTTCGGGGGGATAGGATGGAAGGTTCGGGGGAAGGTTCGGGGGGTGGAAGGGTTGGGGGGATAGGGTGGAAGGTTTGAGGGGATGATAGGGTGGAAGGTTTGGGGGATAGGGTGGAAGGTTTGGGGGGGATAGGGTGGAAGGTTTGGGGGGATAGGGTGCAAGGTTCGGGGGGATAGGGTGCAAGGTTGGGGGATAGGGTGGGAGGTTCAGGGGATAGGGTGGGAGGTTTGGGGGATAGGTTGGGAGGTTTGGGGGGATAGGGTGCAAGGTTCGGGGGGATAGGGTGCAAGGTTTCAGGGGATAGGGTTGGAGGTTTGGGGGATAGGGTGGGAGGTTCAGGGGGGATAGGGTTGGGAGGTTTGGGGGATAGGGTGGGAGGTTTGGGGGATAGGGTGGGAGGTTTGGGGGATAGGGTGGGAGGTTCGGGGGGATAGGGTGGGAGGTTTGGGGGATAAGTTGGGAGGTTTGGGGGATAGGGTGGGGAAGTTTGAGGGTGGAAGGTTCGGGGGATGGGAGTGGAAGGTTCAGGGGGGGGGGGGGGGGGGGGGGATAGGATGGGAGGTTTTAGGGGCAGGGAGGGAAGGGTGCCAACCTGCTTGTAGCTGTGCTGACTTTCTGGCCGACTTTGAGATCCACCACATCAGTGTTCAGGTCATCGGTAGGCTGGCCTGATGGTAGTAGTCTTGAATTTGGTTTATGGAACATTTTGTCGCCAGAGCATCGAGGTAATGATATAATATTTTTTTTAGATAACACTTCATTTCATTTTCAAGTTTCTGTACAAATGATTTTAACATTTCACGAATCAAAATGTAAGGGGAAGATATGATAAAAAGTCTGGACAGAAATAAAGGAAAAATCAGAAGAAAAAAAGGGCGACATAAACAAATCGAAAACACACACACACACACACACACACACACACACACACACACCACACACACACACACACACACAAAAGAATATGAATAAGTGTCTACAAAAAAAAAAGCGATACATATGATTATATATTGATGGTATCTTAGAGTATCAGAAAAGTAATGTTAATGAATACACGGATATTATGGTTACATACTCATAACTGACTGGGAGGTGTTTCTGGTTTGTTTCTTTGTTTGGGTTTTTTGTTTCTTTGTTTGTTAATGTTTTTAAGAAGCATATGTTTTCATGTTCTCATCCTTTCACTTTCAATTAATTCTTTTATACTAAAACCAGTCAGTGTTAGACTTTACCGTGTTGAAGTTGATGTAAGTGTTATTTTTTCTATTTGATACCTTCTTTTAATACTTTGATGGACACATGTGCATGAATGATGGAATAATTTGTCAGGTCAAGAAGCAAGTGCTTATGGAATGTAAAAGGTCTTTATCTTGAAGGTTATCATAGATAACAATACTATTTATTATTATTATTATTATCGTTATTACTGTGAATATTCTGATGATGATAATGATAATTATTATCAATATCATTGTGTCATCATCATCGTCATTATCATTAGTGTTATTAGTTACTATAGTATGTTGTTGTTATCATCCATTGTAGTTTTTTATTGCCATTTTCGCATAAGACATTGGAACGTCTGAAATGTTTCAGAGCGAAAGCCGAACATTCTTACATCAGCAGAACTTCTGTTTACAACCCATACATAAGTCACGTACATAAACACACGCTCACGTGCGCGCACGCACACACGCTCGCGCACGCACTTGTACGGCCATACATACATACGCACCCGCGCGAGGATGAGAAGATGAGCAGGTGAGCGAAAGAACAGAAAGAAAGAGAGAGACAGACAGACAGATTGACAGACAGACAGATAGGACGGAGAAAAACGAGACCGAAAGAGGGGACAAGAGAGGGCGAGAGAGAGATGAGAGAGAGAGGAGAGAGAGAGAGAGAGAGAGAGAGAGAGGAGAGAGAGAGAGAGAGAGAGAGAGAGAGAGAGAGAGAGAGAGAGAAATCAGCAAACTTTTTTTCTCTCTCAGAAAGGATAATGGTTGTCACCGAATTTTGTTTATCATTATTATTATTCATTGTATTTGCATTCTGGCTTGGAACAACTCAAATGGTAGACGCCGGAATCGTAATCCTGGTGATCCTGGGGCTATGGGTTCGAATCTCCTCAGGGCCGTTTTAGTACTGGGATATAATTTTCCATCTGACTTGATTCTTACGCCATTTCACAAAAAAAAGTCCTTCGAATGAGACCATAACACGAGGTTCCTCCTGTATGTATGCATGCATTACCTCTTTCATGCACGTTAAATCCCATCACCAGCTTCGGACCAGAAGGCCTAGTATGGCCGTTGGTATAGATGGGCACGTATACACAAAGCATGCACCCTGCGTGGGGGTGGAGGGGGGGGGGGGGTGGGCGGGAATGACATGAATTTTTTTTAAATCGCGAAAATCAGAGGAAACTGACATTCGACTGAATGACGCTGGAAACACACTGACTATAGCACCAGCAGGCAGCTCTGCAGTCGGCTCTACCCCGGTAGGCAGCCTGTTGTGTAAAACGTGAGCGTGGTTTGTCTAGAGCTTACAGCTTTGTCTCTAACCGGGGACAGGCGCGTATATAAGCATAGAAATAAGAATGTGAAATAAACAAGAATAGCAACTTGAGTTGTGTAGTATTATAGATAGAAAAGAAACATCAAAACACGATGGCATGCAAAACAGTCAAATCAAACAGATTTAGAGGTGTGAGTACTAGGATATGCAGGGTTATTTGAGCAGGTGTTTCGATTGCACAGTCTGAGCTGACACACCACTGGGAGAAGAAAAAAAAAAAAACGTATTCCAAGCAGAAGACAGCAGACGTAAAAAAAAATTCTTCAACAAGCTTCTGTGGCGGCGCCTGTGCTCTTTACTATCCTTGACTGACGATCTCCTCTGTGTCGCTGTACCCTGGAAAAACGTTTTGAAATAGTAAAACAATACACACACAAAAAATTCACTGTACTTCAGTGAGACAGAAAGTGACCAGAGAAAGCGAGAGTGAGAGAGAGAGACGACACGAGAGAGGAGAGAGAGAGAGAGAGAGGAGGGGGAGACAGAAGACAGAGAGAGAGACAGAGAGAGAGAGAGAGAGAGAGACAGACAGGACAGACAGACAGACACAGACAGACAGAGACAGAGAGAGAGAGATAGATAGAGAGAGAGACA
>JADBJO010011883.1:10000-12500 GCA_016801955.1 Conus betulinus
TAGGTACAAATGTGAAAATGTGAGGAAGTAGGTACAAATGTTAAAATGTGGGGAAGTGGGCACACGTGTCAAAATGTGGGGGAGGTATGTACCCATCTCAAGATGTGGTGAAAGTAATACATATGTCACCCTTGTGGGGGCGCATGTTCACACGTGAAAATGTGGGTAAGTAGGCCTACCTGTCAAAATACACATGTCAACATGTAGGTAATTGGGTATACATGACAATGTGTGGGGGATAGGACAGTATGTCAAGAAATGAGGAGGTAAAGACACCTGTCAAAGTATGGGAAGGTGTGTACACATAAAATGAGGGGGAAAAGGTGGGTACACATAAATGAGGGGGAAGAGGGTGTAAGTGTCAACTTGTGAGGTCGTTCATGCACCTATCAAACAAGTGGGAAAGTAGATGCAAATGCCAAAATATTTGGAGGTAGCTACACATGCCAAAATATGAGGAAATAAGTATATTATATCAACATATGGGCATACAGATATGTATGTCAACACGTGTGATTATAGACAGACATGTCACCATGTGGGGAGGTAAGTACAATGTCAACAAGGTCAACACGTGGGATTATAGACAGAGATGTCACCATATGGGGAGGTAGGTATACATGTCAACAAGGTCAACACGTGGGATTATAGACAGACATGTCACCATGTGGGGAGGTAGGTACAATGTCAACAAGGTCAACACGTGGGATTATAGACAGAGATGTCACCATATGGGGAGGTAGGTATACATGTCAACAAGGTCAACACGTGGGATTATAGACAGACATGTCACCATGTGGGGAGGTAGGTACAATGTCAACAAGGTCAACACGTGGGATTATAGACAGAGATGTCACCATATGGGGGAGGTAGGTATACATGTCAACAAGGTCAACACGTGGGATTATAGACAGACATGTCACCATGTGGGGAGGTAGGTACAATGTCAACAAGGTCAACACGTGGGATTATAGACAGAGATGTCACCATATGGGGAGGTAGGTATACATGTCAACAAGGTCAAACACGTGGGATTATAGACAGACATGTCACCATGTGGGGAGGTAGGTATACAATGTCAACAAGGTCAACACGTGGATTATAGACAGAGATGTCACCATATGGGGAGGTAGGTATACATGTCAACAAGGTCAACACGTGGGATTATAGACAGACATGTCACCATGTGTGGGGAGGTAGGTATACATGTCAACAAGGTCAACACGTGGGATTATAGACAGAGATGTCACCATATGGGGAGGTAGGTATATAAATGTCAACATGTGTTGAAATTGATACATATATGAAAATAAGGAGGAAATGGGTACACATCTGACATTATGAGGAAGTATATACCCGTGTCAACACGTGGGAAAGTAGATGCGAATGTCAAAGTGTTGGGAAGTAGGTACACATATCAAAATGTGTGGCGGTATATGTACACATGTCAACGTTTGGGGAAGAAGATACACCTATCAACATGTGGCGCGTAGGTACTCACGTCAATGTGGGGAAATAGGTAAACATGTCAATGTGTGGCGTGTAGGTACATATGTCAACATGGGGTGGAATAGGTACACATGTCAACATGTGAGAAACTAAGTACACATGTCAAAAATGTGGACAGGAAGAACACACGTGTAAAAGCACGTGTGGAGGTACGTACACATTTCAAAATGTGGAAAGGTAGGCCCACATGTCAACATGTGTGAGAAACTAGGTACACATGTTAAAACGTGGGAAAGTAAGTACACATGTGAACACGCGAGGAACTAGGCACACATGTCAAAATGTGGGAAGTAAGTACATGTGTCAACATGTGTGGATGTAGGTACACATGTCAAAATGCAGGACAGTAAGTACAGATGTCAACATGTGCGGAGGAATGTACACATGTCAAAATGTGAAAAAGTAAGTACAGATGTCAACATGTGTGGAGGAAGGGTACACATGCCAAAATGTGGAAAAGTAAGTACACATGTCAGCATGTGTGGAGGTCGGTACACACGTCAAAATGTGTGGAGGTCGGTACACACGTCAAAATGTGTGGAGGTCGGTACACATGTCAAAATGTGCGGAGGTCCGTACACACGTCAAAATGTGTGGAGGTCCGTACACACGTCAAAATGTGTGGAGATCGGTACACACTTCAACATGTGTGGAGGTCGGTACACACTTCAACATATGTGGAGGTCGGTACACACGTCAACATGTGTGGAGGTCGGTACACACGTCAACATGTGTGGAGGTCGGTACACACGTCATGTGTGGAGGTCGGTACACACGTCAAAATGTGTGGAGGTCGGTACACACGTCAACATGTGTGGAGGTAGGATCACATGTCAACACGTGTGGAGGTAGGATCACATGTCAACACGTGTGGAGGTAGGATCACATGTCAACACGTGTGGAGGTAGGATCACATGTCAACATGTGTGGAGGTAGAGATCACATGTCAACATGTGTGGAGGTAGGATCACATGTCAACATGTGTGGAGGT
>JADBJO010011883.1:22500-30000 GCA_016801955.1 Conus betulinus
TATTCTTAACAGATGTTGCTCCCCAAGGGTTGAGCACTTTAAGAATTTTATTAGGCGTTTTAGCAGTATTCTTGATATATATATATATATATATATATATATATATATATATATATATATATATATATATATATATATATATATCTATCCATGATTACGTTGTTTGCCAAAAGACAACGAAAAGCTCTTGTTTCCTTCATATGTATACCTGGTTACGTTGTTTGCCAGGTCACCACCCTGGGGGCGAATGAGAATGAGTGGTACGCGAATTCGTAATGAGTAGGGTTTGCTCGAACTGCGCTCGGAAAAAATGCCGTTTCATGTTTTCTTCCTCTGGTTCTTCGTCGTTGTCATCGTCGTCATGGTAGTCGCAGAAATAGTAGTAGTAGTAGTAGTAGTAGTATAGTATAGTAGTAGTAGTGATGGTGGTGTGGTGGTGGTGGGTGGTGGTAGTAGCAGTAGTAGTGGTGGTAGTGGTAGTAGTAGTGGTGGTGTTAGTAGTAGTAGTAGTAGTAGTAGTAGTGGGGCTGTTTACAGAATGATTGTGATGTTTGTTTGGCGGGGTGTGGGGTGTAGAGGGACTGAATGACAGTGTTGACTGGGCAGTCTGGGAGACTGTTCAAGTAAGAATAATTTTCACTCTCTCTCTCTCTCTCTCTCTCTCTCTCTCTCTCTCTCTCTCTCTCTCTCTCTCTCTCTCCCAGTTAGGAAAGGTATACTAATAGAGTAAATGTTATAGGCCTGTTCTTAATTTTACCTGAGTGATTAGTATTACAAAGGTTCGAGGGCATATATGTTGATATACAATAGTGTTGCCTATCAACCCCAGGAAATACTGTTTTGATTAACTAGTATGTTTTGTGAATATCTGTAATAAAGGCTGGCGTCTCCTTACTGAGACTAAATTCATGCAAGCAAACGAGAACTATGTTTCATTTTATTTCATACTGTTCCTTGTTGAAAATTCGAAAATGTGACGCTGCGAACTCTTTGTGTACAGAGACCTTTGGCCTCACAATAATGGCGCGGCGTTTAAACGCGCGTCAAGCGTCAAGGGTCTCTCTCTCTCTCTCTCTCTCTCTCTCTCTCTCGAACTGTTCTCAGTTAACACACAAATGCCAGAGTGAATTCAGGAAGAACATTTTTGTGATACAAAGATTTTCTTCCATAATTTTCAGTGTGTGTTCTACTTTTGTTCTTGACCTCATGCAGATAAGTCGGTAGCCTTTGCAATTAAACTATTTGAGTTTGAGTTTGAGTCTGAGTCCCCCCCCCCCCCCCCCCTCTCTCTCCCTCTCCCCCTCCCCCCCCCCTCTCTCTCTCTCTCTCTCTCTCTCTCTCTCAAAGAACAACAAAATCAGATAGCATATGACCAAACGTTTGACTTTTCGTGCTTCAGGCTGTTCGTGTTCATCAGAGTGTAACCCAGTGTGACACTGAAAGGACGTATGAGTCAGACAGTGACACTGAAATGGCCTTCGACGTTTTGGTACGTTCCTCAGGCCAATACCAGCGCGGTTTATACCCTTAGATGCTTCCTCTTTTGGCTTGTCTCTGACATTTTTAACTTTCCTCACACTGTTTCTGAGCATCTGTGCGACGCCTTGATCTAAATCCAGCCCGTCCTTTTTTTTTTTCTTTTCTTTTTCTACTACGTCGCATTGTTGCTTGCAGCTTGGCTCCAATAGCAGTTTGTTGTTCAGCAGTGCTGGGATTTCATTGTATACTTTGGAGGGGAGGGGTTGCAGAAGGGAGGGGGAGGGGAGGAGATAAAGGGGTGTATAGCTATCACGGTCAAGACCGAGAAATGGAGAAGAACACCCTGTCTGAAGCCTTTGGCTCTCTAGAACATGTTGTTTCCCAATGTGGCTCCCTAGAACATGTTGTTTCCCAATGTGGCTCTCAAGAACATGTTGTTTCCCATTGTGGCTCTCTAGAACATGTTGTTTCCCATTGTGGCTCTCTAGAACATGTTGTTTCCCAATGTGGTTCTCAAGAACATGTTGTTTCCCAATGTGGTTCTCTAGAAAATGTTGTTTCACAATGTGGCTCTCAAGATCATGTTGCTTCACAATGTGGCTCTTAAGATCATGTTGTTTCCCAATGTGGCTCTCAAGAACATGTTTGTTTCCCAATGTGGCTCTCTAGAACATGTTTCATAACGTGGCTGTCTAGAATATGTTCTTTCAAAATGTGGTTCTCTAGACATGTTGTTTCACAACGTGGCTCTTAAGATCATGTTGTTTTCCAATGTGGCTCTCAAGAACATGTTTTTTTCACAATGTGGCTCTCAAGATCATGTTGTTTCCCAATGTTGCTCTCAAGAACATGTTGTTTCCCAATGTGGCTCCCTAGAACATGTTGTTTCCCAATGTGGCTCTCAAGAACATGTTTTTCACAATGTGGCTCTCAAGAACATGTTGTTTCCCAATGTGGCTCTCAAGAACATGCTGTTTCCCAATGTGGTTCTCTAGAAAATGTTGTTTCACAATGTGGCTCTCAAGATAATGTTGCTTCATAATGTGGCTCTTAAGATCATGTTGTTTCCCAATGTGGCTCTCAAGAACATGTTGTTTTTCCCAATGTGGCTCTCTAGAACATGTTGTTTCCCAATGTGGCTCTCTAGATCATGTTCTTTCAAAATGTGGTTGTCTAGAACATGTTCTTTCAAAATGTGGTTCTCAGATCATGTTGTTTCCCAAAGTGGCTCTCTAGATCATGGTTGTTTCCCAATGTGGCTCTCAAGAACATGTTGTTTCACAATGTGGCTCTCTAGAACATGTTGTTTCCCAATGTGGTTCTCTAGGACATGTTCTTTCAAAATGTGGTTCTTTAGAACATGTTTCACAATGTGGCTCTTAAGATCATGTTGTTTCCAATGTGGCTCTCAAGAACATGTTATTTCACAATGTGGCTCTCAAGATCATGTTGTTTCCAATGTTGCTCTCAAGAACATGTTGTGTTTCCAATGTGGCTCTCTAGAACATGTTGTTTCCCAATGTGGCTCTCAAGAACATGTTTTTTTCACAATGTGGCTCTCAAGAACATGTTGTTTCCAATGTGGCTCTCAAGAACATGTTGTTTCCAATGTGGTTCTCTAGAAAATGTTGTTTCACAAATGTGGCTCTCAAGATCATGTTGCTTCACAATGTGGCTCTTAAGATCATGTTGTTTTCCAATGTGGCTCTCTAGAACATGTTGTTTCCTATGTGGCTCTCTAGAACATGTTTTTCCCAACGTGGTCTGTAGAACATGTTGTTTCTCAATGTGGTTCTCAAGAACATGTTTCCCAATGTGGATCTCAACAGCATATTGTTTCCCACTGTGGCTCTAAAGAACATGTTTTCCCAATGTGGTTCTCAAGAATATATGTTGTTTCCCAGTGTGGCTCTCAAGAACATGCTCTTTCACAATGTGGCTCTCAGGAACATGTTGTTTCCCAATGTGGCTCTCAAGAACATGTTGTTTCCCAATGTGGCTCTCAAGAACATGTTGTTTCCCAAAGTGGCTCTTAAACACAAGTTGTTTCACACTTGGATCCGTGTTTTCAGAGCGTCTTCCATACATGGGTAAATGTGGTGGTCGAGGTTTAGGTACAGACTTTAAAAAAAATATACAAGATTTGGAAAAAAAAGGGGGAGAAATAGGGGAAGAAAAAAAAAGCTAAAGGCGAGAGAGACGGGGGAAGACAGGGTGTACGACTGACAGAAAACAATTGGAGTCTGATTAAAAAAAAGGTTGTAAGGCCTCCGTCGACGACTGTACTCAAATCAGCATTAGGCGGTGACCAGACATAGCCACAAAAGACGCGATTTCAGCACTGACGCAGATAGCCGGTCCCGCACGAGCAGTCAGGCACCACGGACACACATTGACCTTGTCACCTTCACCTTTGACTCCACTGACCCTAGCACGTAGTACTGGGTCACTCTGTCACTCACATCCTCCCTCGCTGCGCACTGAAGTGGGGATTTTCCTGCATTCACTCGCTCAGTTGAAATGACCTAAGCAAGAGCATGTTTCAGCTCGCATCTGCCGCTCGTTTTTGCTCTTCGCTGTACCTGCTTTGAATCCACGCTTTAACGGATGGCGTTTGGGCCCCAAGCTGTATCGGCAAGGCAGGGGGACTGGAATGCACAGACGGATGCCAAAACTTTTCCAGATCCGGTCCAAACCTAAAAGAGTTCCTCTCATCCACCTCTGGTGGTCGCACAGAAGAAACGGTTTTATGCCGGCTGCACACTGGCCATTCGTTTTTAAACTCATTCGTACCTTTTAAAGAGTGAAGAAGCTCCGTGGCGCATTCCATGTCATGTACCACTCACAATGAAACGTGTTTTTTTAAGAGTGTCGGGACTGGCATGATGGGGAGACATAAACATTTTACAGCAGACTCCATGAAGACCTTGTTCAGAGATGTTCTTCCAGCTGATATGATATTTGAATTTCTGAAAAAAAAGATTAACATTTTTCATCTGACCTGAGAGTTTACAGTGGAAAGATTTTTTTAAAACAAAAATTCAGGGTGTGCTTTTCAGAAGATGTAGTTTAAAGGGTTGTGTACGAATGAATGACTTGTGAGGTGACTTCAACGAAGTGACAGCCTTGATATGGCCCTTTGCGGTCGGCTGGACTATAAGCAACATTACCTTACCTTACCAAGAAAAAAAAAAAAAAACAAAACAACATACCACCACTTGGTGGATATGCAAGGGTAGTGATGTAAAAATGATAACATCCAGAAAAACACGATAACAACGGCAACAGCAAAAGGCCTGTATTGCATTGCCAGGGTTCATTCTCCTGCTGTAAAAAGCAGCGGGTTGGCACCTTGGGTATGTGCTGTTTGCCTTACGCCTGGCTACGTGTAGGGGTTCCCTAAACACAGGCACGCTGCTGAACATGGGCACACAGGTCAGCAGAGACACCCCGAGATCTGACCCACCTGGTTACCTTGCGTGAAGGCCAGGGGCGTGATATTTTGCTGAACCTCATCCATCAAGACTGGCACCAGACTATCAGATCTGCAACTTTATTTCGTTATTATTATTATTATTATTGTTATTATTATGTCGTTCTATCATTATTACTGTTATTATTATTATTATTATTATTACAATTATTATTATTGTTATTATCATAGTTATAGTATTATTATCTTTATTGTTGTTATTATTACTTTATTATTACTATGATTATCATTATTATTATTATGACTATCATTATCATATTATTTTTTGTTATTATTATTATTATTATTCGTTCTAATATCACTTTTTGATTTTGTTCTGTCATTATAATTATCATCATCATCATTACTATTTTTTTATTATTATTATTATTATTATTATTATTATTTATTATTATTGTTATTGTTATTTTGTTCTACTTTTTTTTTTTCCGTTCTATTGTTATTATTATCATTAACATTATTACTATCATCATTACTGTAATTACTACTACTATCAGCAGCAGCAGCAGCAGCAGCAGCATGCATGATGATGATGATGATGATGATGATGATGATGATGATGATGATCACTATCATTATCATCATCATCATTATTATTATTATTGATGCGTGTTGTTCTCATGGACGAACAATGTGATGTAACACGTAAGTTCGTACACAGACGCCACTTCAGAAAACTGAACATGAGACCAGAATAACGACACGGGAGCCTAGGACCCCCGAAATAAACAAGTGGAAAACAAACAAAAAAAACCCCAACAACACAGAAAGACAGACAGATGCATGGATAGATACATAGATAGATAATAGATAGACAGACAGATAGATAGACAGACAGACAGACAGATAGATAGACAGATAGATGGATGGATAGATAGATAGATAGAGATAGATAGATGGATAGATAGATAAATAGACAGGCAGACAGACAGACAGAGAGGATACAGATAGATATATGGATGGATAAATAGATAGATAAATAGACAGACATATAGATAGATAGATAGATAGATAGATAGATAGATAGATAGATAGATAGATAGATAGCGATTGACAGATAGATAGATACATAAATACATAGATAGATACATAAATACGTAGATAGACAGAAGTAAGAAAGAAGGAAAGAAAGAAACAAAGAAACAAACAAATACATAAGCAAACAAAACCCCGATGAAATAAACGACAACAACAAAAAGAAAGTATCTGATCTTTGAGCGTCTACGATTAATTCTTTCAAACACAATCACTTCCGGCTTCAAACGAGAACGAGGCATTCAGCCCGAATCACTTTTGTCTGGACCAGACGACAGAGAAATGGAGCAAAGGCCGCGCGGGAGACAGACAGAGACAACGACACGTCAATCAGAGCCCGGGAACTCATCAAGGAGCAAGGGAAAGATGTGCTGAATAGCGTCAAACGAACTTTGAAAAAAAAAAAGAAAAAAAAAAAAGAAAAGAAAAGAAGAGAAGGAGAAAAAGAAAAAGGCGATTGCAGTGAAGTTATTTTTCAGTGGCTGACTCGGACTGATAGCCACAAAGCCATGCCGTGGTTTCAGTTTTATCGTAACCTTGCCAACAGACTACCAAAGATAGTGAAATGCATAACATGCGGTACACGTACGCAGATGTGCAACGGCCTCCTCAGCATTAGAGAGAGAGAGAGAGAGAGAGAGAGAGAGAGAGAGAGAGAGAGAGAGAGAGAGAAAGAAGAAGAAGAAGAAGAAAAGAAAAAAATACGCGACTGTGTCCATATCCGAGTACAGAGCTGAAAACGGAAAAAAAAAAAAAAGGACGAAGATATCAATATGTCAGTGTATAAAAAAAGAGAAGAAAGAAAAATCTGAAAATGAAAAAAAAAAAAAAGAAAAAGGAAAAAGAAAGAGATCAGTATATTAGTGTATTATCATCATCATCAGTCGCTCGACCTTAGGCTCATTGGGTCACCCCTTGAACTGACAATCCTCCTTCGTTCTTCTCTGTCCTCTGCCGCTCTCAGAGAATCGCCAAGCGTCCGGACTGTCCATTCAAGGGTGTTGTACTCCCACCTCTTTCTCTGTCGCCCCCCCTCCCCCTGTTTCCTGGAGCAGCCGGCCTTCCCAGGGGCCGATGGCTGCCTCGGCCTATTGCGCACTTCTCCATTGCTGACATGGTCTTTGTAGATGTGTCGGGTTTTGCTCAAGCAACTCATTTTAAATGCCTGGATTCTGCTTTGCAGGTCTGTGATCTATGAATAAATCTGTCTGTCTGTCTGTCTGTCTGTCTGTCTGTCTGTCTGTCTGTCTCTCTCTCTCTCTCTCTCTCTCTCTCTCTCTCTCTCTCTCTCTCTCTCTCTCTCTCTCCATGACACATGGTCCATATTTCACAAGAGAGAGGATGGTTGACATCATGCACTAGTAGTATGTGCGCATCGTTCTTACTATGGAACTGCTAGATATGTCGCTGTTGTTGTTCCAGCTGGTCTTCATTTCTGGGGGTGTTGTTGACGCTTGCCCAGTCTGGAGAGGATTTCTGGTTCTGATCCTTTA
>JADBJO010011883.1:35000-36315 GCA_016801955.1 Conus betulinus
TGCCTTCTCTGTTTCTGGCCACTCTCCTGGAACAAACTTCCACTCTCTGTCCGTCAACTACCTACTTTCTCTTCCTTTAAGACTGCTCTTAAAACTCATCTCTTTTCTTCTTCATAACAGTCCTCTGCACATGTGTGTGTGGGTGTGGGGGTGGGGGGGGGGGGGGGGGGGGGGGGGGAGGGGGGGGGCGGTGATTGCATCCAGCAATATTTGTACATAATGATTCTTCTTTTTGAATCAGTTGTGTTCAGAGCCATATGGCCCAACAGCGTGTGGGTGGGTGTGCATTAATATTTCTGGTTTGATATTTATTTTGTACATGATTTTCCTTTCTATTCCTTTGTCTAGAGCCATAACGCATGTGCAGTTGTGTGTGGGTGTGTCTGCGTGTGTGTGTGTGTGTGTGTGTGTGTGTGTGTGTGTGTGTGTGTGTGTGTGTGTGTGTGTGTGTGTGTGTGTGTGTGTGTGTGTGTGTGCAGATTTTTTTTCCCCGTGCGCTTAAAGTTGATTTTATCAAGATTTTGCGCATAACAGATATCATAATAATTATTATTATTGTTATTTATTATTATTTGTTGTTTTATTTAGTTTTGTTTTTCTTTATTGTCATCTGTCTCTTTTTCGGCCTCTGTGGACCAATTTTCCCGTCTTTGTTCCGAAAACACGTACATATTTTCTCTCTCTTTTATAGCAGTTTATGACATTCCAAATTTATTTGTCGTTGTCTGCCAGTTAGGTAGAGAATCTTTTTAAGACTGTCCAGAGTGGACATCAACTGTCCATTCTGCAATGTGCATTTGCTCAAATAGTCCTTTTTTTGGCGGGGGGGGGGGGGGGGGGGGGGGGGGGGGGGGGGGGGGGGGGAGGGCATTGGTTTGTTTTTACTCTATTTTTTTTCATATGGGAGTATAAAAATTCAGCGGAATTTCTGGCACTCTTAGAACAGCCTTTCATTATCAGCCTGAAAATGTCAATAGTTTAGCGACCGTGTCGTAACCGCATGTTGTTGTTTGTTTTTTTTTATTTTTTCAGGATAATCATTCTTCTTCTGTTGATGGTCTGATTCGTTTTGTGACGTGTGTGTGTTTTTTTTTTTCCCTTCCCTTTGCGCGAGTGGGACAGCCCTGAAAAGGCTTGTTGTCTGCGGTCGGCCGGGTGATCATGATAAAAACTTGAAACCTTGAAAACAAATCCTGTGCCCTGGTTCAGATCGGCATCACAGACCTGCACAAAATCGATGTTTTTTTTTTTATTTTCCTATGGGTACATTCAATCTTTCAATCTAAATTTAGTCTCTGTTGGTTGTGTTGCTTTG
>JADBJO010011883.1:39647-42147 GCA_016801955.1 Conus betulinus
AAGAAATAGGGGAGATAAGCATACATATCAGCAGTGGTGGTTTAATAACTACCTAACTAACACTATGTGCTTGAGAGGGTGAATGGGAAATATACATGTTTTCTCAAAATGAGCCTTCAGCAAGCTTATAGTCCGCCAAGGGAGAGACAATCTCAAATGAGGAGGAGAACTCCACTAACATAGAACTCCTGGTCAGTATACCGCGTTTTTCGAAACCTGATTGTTTTTCCTCCTCAGTGACCGCGGAAAAAGTGGTAATTTGACTCCCTCTGCAGGAGGACATAACATATATATATATATATATAATATATATATATATATGTGTGTGTGTGGTGTGTTGTGTGCGGTTTGTGTGTGTTGTGTGTGTGTGTGTGTGTTGTGTGTGTGATGCGTGTGTGTGTGTGTGTGTGTGTGGTGTGTGTGTGTGTGTGTGTGTGGTGATGTTATGCTATGTTCTGTCTAGGGGTTTTAAACACACTGGATTTTACTTAAAAGTATTTTTTTATCCCTGTGGATTTTTATCCTGCTACTGGCCTCCATAGGCCGTGTCTTTTTACACTCATCCCCCCCCCCCCAACACACACACACACACACACACACACACACACACACACACACACACACACACACACACCACACACACACACACACTTTTTTCACAAATTCTAGTCTGCCATTTTCATATAGAATTCTTTTTGTCGCTTTCTTTGCCCAACTGTCTTGAGACACGCTTTTCATACATGCTGGAGGATCTCCGTTATTTATTTTTTTTAGATCTTCCTATTATATGAAAGTGTTTTTCTCATCAGCAGGTAACCAGGATCCAGTCCCTAACCTGATGATCTCTTCACAGAGCGAAACGACCGGTCGCTTGATGGTCTTCTTGACCTCCACTTTAAGAGGAACAGTCAGACTAACGGACTGGTCACTGGAGAACCTCTTGTGACCTGCTTTCCCACGACTGCAAGCCTATCTTTGAAACTTACGTAATAATTAAACTAGGACGAATTTTAGTCATATACAAACGAGAATCAGCCAGACACCGCTAGCCAGTGAGTGAAGCCATGAAGATAAGCAGGTCAGTGAGTGACTGACATCAGTTCATGGTGCAGCCGCCAACCCTGAAGAAGGAGTGCGTTCTCTCGAGGTGTTGTACAGAAGGTGGCTAGTTTTCAGGCAAAAAAAAAAAAAAAAAAAAAAAAAGTAGATGCCCTCTCGGTTGACAGGGCCATAGCAATCCTGTGAACAGAGATGACATCTACAAAACCTACTTAATGCTGTGTCTTCCTTCTGCTTTATCTTGAAGTCCGTGTCATCTGTTCAAAACGCCACATGCATACCAGTTTTTAGATTAGATTGTTCTGTTTTTTTTGTTTTTTCTTTTCTTTGTTTGTTTAGGATGAAAACACTGTGCCTGGGGCGTAGAGCGTACAATAACACCGTAAACAAAACAAGGTTAGAGTTTAGGGGGTTACAGTAGAGGTCATGTAGTAGCAGCTGCCATTGTTATACACGGAAGTCGCCCTGCTTTCCTGGGGAAAAAATTCAATATGACAAGATAAATTTGTTCAGGAACTCAGGGTCAACAGATTTTTTAACTCAATACCACGAGTCATATGCATGACTTGTGGACTCCTTGTGCTCCTACGCTGTTGATTGGGCGCACGGATTTGGGAGTAAAAAAAGTCTAGCATACGATAGAAAGAAAATGAAGGGTCATGGAGTTGAGCTGGCGCATAGAAAGAGCGAAGCTTTGGATGTTCCTCAATGTCAGATACAGTTATGGTTCAAGGGCTTGGACTCTGAGACGAATATGTTTTGGTTAGGGCTGACCCTATGACTGTCGCTACGCGCTGCTATGAGTGTGTTAAAGAATACACAGCATTGGGGAGGAACGAGAGAGGGGGGGGGGGGGGGGCTAATCTGAAACTTTGGACGCATGTATTTTGCCCTACACTTAACAATTTCGAGGATGAAATGAATTTTGAAGGAAATAGATACCCAAAATGAACGCATCAAACACTAAAGGAACGAGACACTTAACTACACTGTGGTCTTCTTAACATAGTTTCAAGAACAAACAAACAAATAAACAAAAAACAACAATGGAAATAAATAAGAAGGAAAAAAAGAAAAGAAAGAGAGAAAGGGGAAAAAAAAGAAGAAAGAATGAGAGCAACCAAGCAATCAAGAAAGAAAGAAGAAGAAGAAAATTTTAAAAAAAATGAATGAAGGAAGAAAAAAAGGGGAGAGAAAGAAAGTAAAGGAAGGAAGGAATGAGGCAAGGAATTAAGGAAGGAAGGAAGAAAGAAAAAAAACCGAAACAAGGAAGGAAGGAAGGAAGGCAGGAAAGAAGGAGAAAAAAAAAATTCAAGGCGAATAATTCTTCAGTCACTATGAAAATTAACTGATCAGGGATTTCAGAAGGTGACGGGGGGGGGGGGGTGGGGGGGGGGGGGGGGGGGGTGGGGGGGGGGGGGGGGGGGGGGTGTGGGGGGGG
>JADBJO010011883.1:44647-47147 GCA_016801955.1 Conus betulinus
TAGCATCAATAGTGATGTCAAGGAGGGTTGAGAGAATCAGTTTCTTCGAAAATCTTTGTCTGAAATGAAATTCAGTCTTGGATTTTTCGTGTTTATGTTTTGATGTTTTTGTCACAGACGAAAATAAGCATAAATGATGAGAGAGAGAAAGAGAGAGAGAGAGAGAGAGAGAGAGAGAGAGAGGGAGGGGAGAGGGAGGGACAGACAGACAGAAGACAGGCAGACAGAGACAGAGAGAGGCAGACAGACAGAGAGGACTGACAGACAGACAGACTGACTGACACAGACACACATATATATATATATACAGACAGACAGACAGATAGGCCTCAGGCAGGCAGGCAGACAGACAGAGAGACAGAGATGGAGACAGACAGACACAACCGGACAGACAGAGACGGTGAGGTAGACAAATTGTCAGGCATACTGACAGGGACAGAGCAAAAGATACACGCGACAGATTTTTTTTTTTTTTACGTCGATCTTGTTACCGGCTCTTGAAACGACGGCGACCATATATATCCTGTGTCCCTGAAAGATAAAACCTGGTCTCCGTCTACATTGCATAACATCAATACATCAAGTCACATCGCTAAGAACTCAGGAAAAGTGGCGTTTTCAGTTTCGCATCGGGTTATGTTCTCCGACTGGAAAGAGACAGAAAAAAGGGGACGAGAGGTGGGAAGACGGGGGAAGGGGGGGGGGGGGGAGGAAAGGGGGGGGGGAAGGGAGGGGGAGTTGATTTGCATGAACTGCCTCGCTGATTCGCATTTGCTGGCACAGAATAATATTACGGTTTATTTTGTTTTCGTCCTTTCCCTCCCCCCCCCCCCCCCCCCCCCCCCCCCCCCCCCCCCCCCCCCATCATTTCCCTCCCCCTGCGGGTCGCGGCGTCAACGTGTTGCTATGGCAATCGAGCGGAAGATATCTCTCAGTAGCGCCACCTGGCGTGAAATTACCTCCCTGTTGTCAGCAATGGCGTTCATTCATCTTCGCGCGCAGAGAGATCACACAGAGCCAGATATGGCCAACTCCGGTTTCATGTTTGATGTGCAGACCCCCTACCTCCCTGTTCTCCCAGTCTTCCCTCTCTGGCTGGAATGTCAAGCGTTTTTTGTGAGGGCGATTAAATGTGAACTAAAAGACCTACAGTTTATATTCGTTGTTATGATCGCCCCCCCCCCCCCCCCCCCCCCCCCACCGCCCCCCCACCCCTACGCACTTGCTAACAACTGTCAGAAATGGATTCAGCTGGTGCCCAGTTCATTCCCACGACCCTTGAATTCTTCCGGGACAGAAAGGAAAGCGATGCGCGTTTTCACGGAAAGGTTTGGACAAAAGTATGTTCTCTAGAGTATGCTGTCTTCTCTTCAGATGTTCTTAGCGTCTCCTTTCTGTTAAATGTGCGAAAACAACTGGATGTGTGTTTGTTTTTTTTTTCCAGGTTTGATGGAAGAAGCTATGTCCACGTGACATCATTCAATTGATCCCAAATGCTTTCAGAAGGTTTGATATTTATGCATTAAACACTCCTTCCTCCCCTCCTCATTCCTTCCCTCAATGCATCCTCCCGTATTCTCTAATCTTTGCCAATGCTTAGCCCATTATCAAAATGACGGAGGACTTGTCTTTTCGACAGTTATCTCCCCCGCCCCCTAGACCCCCTATCCCCCTTAGCCCCCCCCCCCCCCCCCCCCCAGCCCTCACTACTACTTGCTCCGTAGAACTATATTGATTTCACAGCAGTGTTGCAATATTTCCGGTCAAATGTTTCAGAAATGTAAGTTTATTTGAATTTTAGTTTGCTTGATTGACACCGGGTTGGTATTTCCGTGGAAAAAAACTCTCGCTTAAGACACAGGAAACCGAGGCACGTTTTAATTCATGGAAGCCAGGCGGCGAGGATTCTTGCTTGTTTGGCGAGCGGGCTAAAACAGGCGCGAGTTTTCAAAACTGCCTCAGTACTCTCTTGCATACGTTAAAAAAAAAAAAAGAAAACGAAAAAGAAACGACAGTCGTACCGTCCTGTGATTGGTGTATGAAAATGAATACTGTTCTCTGATTTGTGCAAAAAACGATGAAAACACTGGCCTTTCAGCAACAAGAAGCGCTTGAACAGCCGAAGTACTTGAACACTATGGTACAAATGCATCAGCTGGGGATGAAACATTACGTGTGTGACCGTTTTTGATTACCCCGCCACGTGGGCAGCCACACTCCGACTTCGAGGGATTTTGGAGACTGATAATGTTATGCTAGGAGCTTGTCACGACTGAAGACATCCCCGCATAACTATGCAGAGCATAACAACATTTGATGTAGCCTGGTGTGACACAGCCTTAAGCCAAGGCGGTTTTTCGGACTGACGCGACCACAAGACTTCTGTCTGGAACCACCGAGTTTTATGTGGCTGCCAAAGAATCGATCTGAAGCCATACACACTTCGGTTTCAGGACAACGAGTTTTGAGTGGCCGTCAGGGAAAAATCAACCTATCGGAC